>CATKRY010000213.1:0-152791 GCA_949775005.1 Orthosia gothica
GAAACACTACATAATACCAACAACACTGCAAACGAATGACGCAAGCGTTTGGGAATATCGCTGACACAGGTCTCCTCACAAGAGAATCGTCACAGTGTTGGTCACCTTCAAGCAAGTAAATGCTCCACATGCTGCTTGAAATGTTGCATGCTCTACACCAATAACTGTTTTGAGAAAGGTGAAAGAAGTGCTCGAACAGTATGCAGCAACGTAGTATTCCGAGAGCGTTGACTGACGGAGTCCAGACCATTTCGTCCAAAAAGCTGATGTTACTTAAACAGCGGCAAAAACACAGGAGTGTTTATGTTAGATGAGCAAAAATAAAACACTCATTATTTCCTTAAAATAAATTTATCATTAACTTATAAAGAAAAAAACATTGAACAAAACAGCTACACTAGAAGCACAGCATAGCAACAAGCTTCCAGATACAGTACACGTACAGAGAGATGAAGACAATGTTGGCGTAGAACAGCCACTTCTGTTTCCTGTAGCCTATGTCACTGCCGGTCAGACCGTCTTTAATGATGAACCTGGAAAATATAAGACAGTAAGTGAGCGTTCCGGATATATTCAGAATAGCTCGTGGCAAAAAAAGCAGCCACAAGTGGGTGTTGTGTCTGGTGGTTACCTGCCTGGTGGTAGTTGACTGTTGTAATGTAGACTGTTGTAATGTTTAAATCGTTCCGAAATTTTAGCAAGCGCGATGCATGGTTTCATCAGTTTTTAAGTGGCGTTATAGATGTCGCTACAACAGTTAGCTTAAGGAACATAATGAGAACGAAGATTGGCATGAGACGAAGCGCAGATTGGATAATGGTAATTCTCCTCGCTCAACACTCTCTTGGATGCTAAATCAGAATAAAGAAAAATGATAATGGACCAAATCACCTTCTGCAGCCAACGCAAAGGGACTTGATGTACTTCCGGAGTGGGATCTGACTGATGTCACAGTTGTATATAGCCCGGTCGGCGGGTGAGAGGCGCGATATCATGCCGCGCAGGTTGTCATCACAGAAGTACCAGTAGTTCGACATGAAATAGCGATACACCATCGTCAGCTTGTACACTTTGCCGTAAATCTTTGTTAGCCTGAAAAATAATGATAGAGTTACACGACAAGGTTGCACCATATACTGGAAAAAGAAAGGAAATTAGAAGTAGCTACTACCGCCATCTCGTATCGAATAGCAGAAGGAACTCGTATCTTCTCAAAACATCGTGTCGAAAGTCTTTCTCAACCGAACATTCTGGGAACTTCTCGTCACGTCGAGAACAAAATAAAAATCAAAATCGATAATTTTTATTTCACATAGGCCTACATAGGCACTTATAAAACGTCGACAAAATGTGCACAGTTCGGGTTGGTCGTTTCCTATGGAGAAGAACCGGCAAGAAACTCCATGGTTACTCTTTTAAAAAATTGTTTGGTTTTACAATATTTCCATGTTACAGAAGTACTTAGATGGGGAGAGAACGCAGGCCCAACAATAAGTCATAAGAAACTAAAACAAAAAATGATTATATAATAAATAAACAAAAGATAAAAAAAGTAAAACGAGATAAATAGTTAATAAATGTTAACAATCTAGAAATCTAGAAGGCCTACAATGGTCACACATTTACAAAACAATCGGTAAAAGAATCTATACAAAGTATAACAAGACTAAATTTAACATGTGGCACAAATTTTGTTATCAGTGCTGTAACTATTCTTAGCAAAGGGCTATAAAGATAATTAAAAACCATTGTAAAAAGTCTTATTAAATGAAGAAAAAATGAGATTGAGAATAGCCAGAGACATCCACATATTTGTGCCGTTTATGAGTTACCAGGGAAGCCGCATGCGCAGAAGGAGCTTAAACCAAATATTTTTATCTTCAACGTAGTCCTTGATTTTATAATATGCTTTTTTAGTAAGGACACGTTTGATGTGATTTTTGAACTTTCCATCGGTCAGTTCTATAACTGACTTTGGCAACTTGTTACAAAAGCGTATACTGTTTATAAGAAAAGACTTGCTAGTTTTCGTTAATCTGAATTTTGGTATTACAATTTCGTGTTTACTGCGTGTATTTAAATTATGGTAGCCGCTTCTAGTTTTGAAAAGCCCTCGATTTTTGCGAACATACAAAATACATTCTAAAATATACAGTGAAGGTAGAGTCAGTATATCGATAATCTGAATCTAATCTAATCTCTTTAATTTTTCTCTGAGGGTCTCGCGAGGACCCATTTTATAAATCGCGCGGATTGCCCTCTTTTGTAATATGAAAATTGAGTCAACGTCTGCTGCTGATCCCCACAGCAGAATGCCAGTTTTCACCAACAGGCGGAGTATTTATTTTTAGTTTTTGTCTCTCTCTTCTCTATGGCAGTCTGTTGCACACAACAACAGGCCACTGTTTTGGCTGACATTTTTATCTGGTTAAGGCTTTTAGCTTGGAGAGTCACTTCTCAGATGAGAGTCTCATTCCATCCTGACGAATCTATCCTGAAGAGTTAGAACACTATATCTCTTCAGTCTTCGATATTGGAGACTCAGTCTGACAGCAAGCTCATTTTTGTGTTTTGATAGTTTTTTCTGGTAGACGTCGCTCACCGGAGATACAACCAGAAAAATATCCAAGTTTTTAAAAGTGTACGTTATAAATGACTTTGTCTCGGTGTCGAGGTGGATTGACCTTTGAACGGGTCAATGACATATGCATCTAGGTCTCTATAAATATTAGCAACAGAGCGTCTAATATCTAACTGTTCATCATAGCTTCGGTGGTGTAACTCTAAAGGCATAAGCCGCCCGTCACCTGACAGCGCGTGAGGTCTCGTGTACAAACCCCACAACTAGAAACACTTTTTGGAAGTTTGAATTCTCTCAACTCTATAAAATATATAAAACCGTAAACAAAGACAATAATAGATAATTGACTAGTGTTGATTATTGAACTGAATGAATGAGTAGTGAAGTAACTATATATAACCAGAGAAAGTAGAGCAAAATAAAAAGTTGCTACAATTTCAGTGTTGTACCTTAAGAAAAATTAGCCTGATTCGGGGAATTAAATACAATTTAGGACCAATCAAGAAAAATACTTACCATGACTTCGAAAATTAAGTCTACCAACAGTGGCCGAAAATAGCAGCCACTAGTCACCTGTTATAAATGCAAGAAACAAGCGGAACACAGTAATACGCTAATTTGCACTTCTTGTAAAAACCATTTTGAATTGGATTGTGCAGGTTATCCGGAGAAAGTGTATCACTTAAATCGTCTTATTAATAAAAAATGCGTATTTCCAGCTTACTCCGAAGCTACTCTTGGACTAGCTAATCCCGGAGTAACCAAGGATTAACTTAGCTTTAGCAATGTTATTAATAAACATGGAATAACCTCGGACTAACCTCGGAAGAATTGCCAAACTTAAGTGGCAGTGGGCAGGGCACATTGCTCGCAGAACGGATGGCCGATGGGGCAGAAAAGTTCTGGAGTGGCGACCGTGAACCGGAAGACGATGCGTTGGAAGGCCTCCCACCAGGTGGACCGATGACCTGGTGAAGGTTGCGGGGATTCGCTGGATGCGGGACGCACGGGACCGGTCAGTGTGGCGACGCTTGGGGGAGGCCTATGTCCAGCAGTGGACGTCTTTCGGCTGATATGATGATGATGAACCTCGGACTAACTATTCATTCCTTACTCTTGGATTTACGCATAAGCTATGGCAACCCAGTTGAATTTAAAAGTAAAAAAGAATGAACTAGAGTATGAAATAAATAAATTTGATGACATAAAGTTGAAAAAAAGAAGAATAGATTAGCGGGCAAAAAGGCATCTGTCATACAGAAAGTGAGGCAATTTTAAATTTATCTCAACGATTTCAAATTAAATCGCATTTAATCAGCATTTAATATAATATTATAAATGCGAAAGTAGCTCCACTTTTCGCGCTTAAATCGCTGAACAGATTTTGGATGGAGTTAGTCATTCAGATAATAGGTATGTAGGTACTGCATAATTACCTCAATGGAATTAGTTTGAGACCCTGGGGAGGACGTAGGATAGTTTTTATCCCGGAAACCATCCTTATGGGGGTGGCAAGGGAGGTCGAAATTTGTATGGTGTACTAATAATTTGTCAAGTAAGGCAGCCCACACCTACAATATTATTGCGCGACATAAAAAATAGGCTATTAGAAGTACGAAATCTACGCAAACGAAGTCGCGGGCAACAGCTAATATTTAATATTCGTAGTGCTTTGATAGATTAGATGACGAGTGTACCCCTCATAGGCCAAATACTAATGTTAATAAAATACCTAAGTAGGTTAGGTTAAAACGGGCTGGTTTCCCCAACTCCACGACCAAGCGCGTATTTTGCGTACAATACCTAAGTAATAACCATTGAGGCAGTAATAACCACATCTCCTTCATGTCAATTCCTGAAAAAGTGTTTCCTGTCTAGTCTTACGCTGTATTATTTTGATTTATTACTAGAATAAGAAGGGATAAACAATAAAATATGGAATGATTGTGAATATAAGTACAAAATATTTATTTTAAACTAAACATTTTTATCATCAAATCACAACGAACACGAACAAAATGTCAATTAAATATAATAATTGTAGTTGACATGGTTAAACTCTTATTCCAACCTTAATCCGACCTTAAACTTGCTAGTACCATGGCGTAACTTTTAGTCCAAGACTAGAGTCAGATTAGTATTATCCATCCTTATTCCGTGTTTATTAATTCGGAAATTTGTTAGTACCAACCTAATGCTTGGAATAAAGTAAGTCTTACCTTAGTCCACGTTTATTAATAAGACGGAAAGAGTTTAGAGGAGAAAAAGAAATTTAGGTGGTTCTGCAAATCATGCTCTCAAAAAGCAAAAGAGCAGAATATTCCCAGCCCTGGAGTGTCCAATGTGAAATTGAGAAAAAAACACTCATCACCTAAAGCAGAATCGGGCTGATGTGTTACACAAAACGTATCGGAAGAGACTACACCTTGGTCCACCCCAAAGAGCATGATTTCTGAAGCTTTTGACTCACATATACTAACACTGGAACAGATGTACGATCAATCAACTCCTATATCCGATAAAACACTGCCAAGACGAATGGACAATAACTGATTCTATGCAACACCATGATCTCAAAGAATCAATTGAACACCTCCAGATAGAAGTTTTCGAAGATTAGAAGTTCACAGAAGGAACTTGATAATGTTATACTAGACAATAATTAGCTCCGCAAACAAAATGAAAAACTGCTTAAAGATAATATCACTTTAAAAGGATTCTTATGCCAATCCCCACAAAAAATATTTTACAGCAATGAAAGAACAAAAAAACGAAATGAGTAATCTTTATTACATTCTGATATGCAAGCATTCTTTACACCATCTAGAAATTTGCTTAGAACTACAAATAATACAACAGATTCAAGAAAACATCTAAGCGGGCATAACTTAAGCACGCATAAAAATATCGCTGACCTGGAGGATCAGTTGAAGCAAGTTGGAAACGATATACTACACCTCAAGGAACAAATTTTAAAACTCTTTTAGAATTCAAAGAGAACGGAAAAAAATTCAACGATAAGAAAACTTCTGATGGACTAAAAGAAGAACACACTTACAAGATATTCATCTTTGACACACAACAATGTGTCGGGCTTTCTTCTGCATTGATGAAGTCAAGAGCGGCTACACCGTATACAAAATATACTGTGACGGCGGAAACAAAACCACACGCGCTTACTAGTGATCATTAAAAATTTTCAAAACATTGCAATATCAAGTGGCGACAAACCTATCATTTAAGTGGGTGAAAATTACTATGATACTAAAATTTTGTCTGCGCAATTACGCCAACTCCTCGACGTATTCAGTAATAATTAAATATATTTTTGCTTAAAGGATCCAGCCCATTAAAGAATATGTTTATACACATTCTTTAATGGCTCAAAAAATATAAATAATTTGAAACAAACTTTACGTAATATTTGCAGTGAATACAAATGTTGTAGATATATTGAATCTGAAAACAAATTTTACGATGCATGTAAATCTATAAACTATGCTATTGATTGTTACGATTACGAAAAAAAGTATTTAAATGTTAAGGAAATGAAGAAAATAATTCTGAGTAATCACATTAACTGTAAAAACCTGATAAAAAACATGTAATAGCTTCGGAAGGCTTCCCTTATTATTTTGCACGTCATCAAACGTAATGCCATGCTACAAGTGATCCTGATATTGAACCCTGGTCTACTCATACAAAAAAAGGTACTACTGCATAATATTTTGAAGTTATACCTAGATCATAAACTGCTTTTTCTTGAACAAGAACAGTGTAGCAAGTAAACCTAAATCTTTTAAAATACTACACCAAAATATAGCTAATATTCTATAAAAAACCGGCGAAGCGAAGCGAAATGCGAGTCGAAAATTTGCGGAAATTTGCGGCATAAACGGCTGTATCTTTTGATTGCGTTGGCTTAGAAGTTTGATTTTTCCACAGCATTAAGGGACCTCCACGCGTTACTGAGAAAAATAGTCTTGACAGACAGACAGACAGACGGATAGACGGACAGCAAAGTAATCGTATAAGGGTTCCGTTTTTTTCCTTTCGAGGTATGGAACCCTAAAAAGGAAAATTTTGGAACTAACTTTGCTGGAGTTGCGAGACATAAATAAAGAACCAAACATATTATGTTTGTCTGAAACTTTAATGCGTGCCGGAAATAAGAAATATTTAATCATAATCATGTATTTTCTAAAAACATGGTATAAAAGATGGTAAAATGTAAATAATATTAACAAACATATTTTGCTTATTAGATATAAGCATGCAAATACATGCATAACGAAACAATCAGTCATCATGCGATTTTATGTTCCAGGAATTCCTTTAAAAACTAGTAGCAGAGAGCCATTTGTATACTTTATTCTTGAACATTCTTGTATTTAATTTTTTTAATTCAATTGGTATTCTATTGTATACCTGGACATACATAAAAATACAGCTTTTATTATATTTTTCAAGCCTTGGAAGGACATATAACACGAGCCTGTAGGGGTCGCGCCTGCTGTTAGAGTTCATGACGCTTGCTTTCGTAAACAATTCCCTATACATTTCAAAAATATAAAGGGACGGTAGCGGTAACAAATCAAATTTCTTAAACATCGTTCAGCTCCGCCTCGCAGCCGCCGAGACCCCCCACAACCGACAGTCAAGCGACCCCGGACGCTGCAGTTGCGTCGAGCTCGACACCAACACGTAAGCGTCGACGGGGAGGACGCCGGCCACTGGACTGCCTGGGACCTTGAGGCCCATCGGCCTCTGACAGGTTCCCCGCTCCCGGTAGAAGTGTGCAGCGCATGCGATGGACGCAATCGATTAACGAAAATGTCATGCGCGCATACTTTGGGGCTACAGAGGGGGGAAGTACCCTGACTGCGTACCGGATGCTCCCTCTGTTTCAGGTGCTTGAGCGAGCTGTCAACGTTTCGGCCCAACGTCTATCCGATCAGGTGCGGGTCATCCAACGTAACCGTATGCTGGATGACGCCTTACTTGATAGACTGCGTGAGGAATCACGAAGTAGCCGTGTCTCGCCTGCCTTGCCACCAGCCGCGGTGCTAATGCAACCCAGTCTTTCACCACGACCCGACCATGTTGGAGAGGATGACGACGACAGGGATCCGTGGATCCGTGAGAACCCAATGCAATGAACGACTGAGGTGCGCTTTGGAGTTTGCATTCCGAGAGGATCGTTCCACACCGCCTGAGCTTAAACCTCGATTACCTCGTCTGCCCATGCATAAGGGCGCTGGTGTGTGCTCTAGATTCGCAGCTATCAAATGTTTTAATAGCAGCAAAGAACTTGCCGATACCCACTTGATCTTGTACTGTGTAGCTGCAGCGGCATGTCGTGTAGCTAACGTCAAGTTGCCCAAAACTGACAGAGCTACACAACCAGCTATACTAGCTTGGCAGTGCAGGATTGAGCGTCGTATCGGTGAGGCTAGAGCACTCATTGGCAAGCTTACCTGCTTCAGGGAGGGCAACACTCGCCCTGGAGAGATGCGTTTTGTGAGGCCAGCGTTCTCGGAGATTGATATCAATTCTCGAAATTATCTGTCCCGCGTCAGAGCATATCGACTTCCTGAAGCAGAAGATCTATGCATGGGCAAGCCGTGTTCGTCGGTACAAGCGGCGAGTGGAACGATACACTCAGAATCTCACATTCCAGAGCAATGAAAGGTGGATTTATAGGGCTTGGGAGCGACCTGACCAAGGTGTGACTGATACGCGCCTACCAGATGATGACACCATGTATTTGTTCTGGCGCAATATCTGGTTGGTGCCTGTCAGTCACACCGAGGGTGACTGGACTCGGGAGGTCAAACAAGCGTGCGATCCAATACCACAAATGGAGATGTAGGTCATGCAGTCCGTCTGTTGCCTAACTGGAAATCTCCAGGGCCGGACGGACTGCACAACTTTTGGATTAAATGCTTCCAAAGGTCGCAAGCTCGTTTGGCAACTCAGTTCCAGTCTGCCTTAGAGTCCGGATCACTGCCCCAGTTTCTAACAACAGGAATAACCCACCTGCTCCAAAAATCAGGTAGTACTGCGAAACATAAAAATTGTAGACCGATAACATGTTTATCGACGGTCTATAAAGTTTTTACATCCATTATGAGAGCTAAAATTATTCAACGTATTGACAATAACTCCATCATGTCTGCTTCTCAGAATGGATGTAGGAACGAGTCCCGCGGTACTAAGGAGCTGCTCCTCATAGACATTGCCATTAGCCAACAGGTTCGCCGTTCCCGCAAGGATCTGGTGACATTTTGGATAGATTACAAGAAGTCCTATGACTCAGTGCCACATACATGGCTCATGAGGGTGCTGGAGTTGTATAAATTTGATGCAACTCTGCGCGCCTTCCTGACGCCATATATGGGGCAGTGGAGGACGGTCCTTCACTATCCAGGATGTCGGCAGATTCAGGAAAACAGCGAACCTATAAGGATCGAGAGCGGAATATTTCAGGGCGACAGTCTGAGTGCTCTGTGGTTTTGTTTAGCCCTGAACCCTTTCAGTACACTGCTGGAGGGTTCGGACCTGGGCTATCGGTTGACAAGAGGTGTTTAGGTTCTATCACACCTCCTTTACATTGATGATCTGAAGCTCTTTGCCCCCAACAACTTGCAACTGATGGAGCTATTGAAGGTAAAAGAAACCTTCAGTGACGCCATCACGATGGAATTTGGTGTGGATAAATGTGCAGTCATGCATGTAAAGCTACGGGAGATTATGGAATCCGTGGGAATACAACTCTCGGATTCCATACACATTCGATCCCTTTCCTCAACCGAAACTTGCAAGTACTTGGATATGTCGGAAGCACTAGGCATCAATGCTACTGACGTGAAACAATCGTTGGAGGAGCGCTTCTTTGGCCGCTTGAAAAAAGTACTAAATAGTCTTTTATCAGGTGGGAACAAGGTGCGCGCCTTTAATGGATGGGTCATGCCGGTCTTGATGTACTCTTTCGGCATACTCAAATGGACACAGACAGAACTTGACGCCTTGGATAGAAGACTCCGCACATTGCTTACGGGAAATCGTATACATCACCCAAGGTCATCGGTTATGAGACTGTATATCCCGCGGAAGAGCGGAGATCGTGGCTTTTTAAATGCTAATACCCTGCACAACCGCGAGGTATGCAGTCTTAGGGAATACTTCCAGGCTGCTGACGTGGGTATGCATCGAGTTGTGGAAGCGGTGGACAAGGGCCTTATCCCGCTCTCCTTGCCTAACGAGAACTGGGCAGAGCAAGGAGCTTCACGGACGCTTCTACCGGGTCCTATAGGGGCCCGATGTATATCTTTTAGCTTGCGTGGCCTGGCTGCGATTTGGACCTTTTCGGGAAAACCAAAGGTTTTGTCTTTGCGATTATGGACGAAGTTATGATGACGAACAACTACTGGAAACACATTGTGAAGGACGACACGGTTGACATCTGTCGGGCATGTAACCGGCCGGGGGAATCAATCCGACACATTATCTCCGATTGTTCTAGTCTGGCTAACGGAGACTAGACACAACCTTGTAGCTAGGATTATCTACCAGCAACTTGCTCTTAAATACAATCTTGTGGAATCGGAAGTGCCTTACTATAAGTATGTGCCCGACCCAGTTTTCGTAAATTGCAATGTCACGTTGAATTGGGATCGGTCTATCATCACTGACAGGACTATTGTTGCCATTATTGGCAACAATAGGCTTATGCCTCACATAGTGGTGATAGACCGACTAGAGCGTCGCGCTATATTTGTGGATATAGTGGTCCCCCATGACGAGAACCTCGTGAAGGCTGAGAGAGATAAGAAAAGTAAGTAACTTGATCTGGCTCGCGAGGTTGTTGACATGTGGGATGTGAATACAGCAGTCATTGTGCCGGTAGTCGTGACGGCAAATGGCATAATAGCCAAAAGCCTCAATGAACATCTGAGGAGGCTCTCGTTGGTCAGCTGGATTAAGGGCTTGATCCAGAAAGCGGTACTCCTGGACACGGCGCGTATCGTTAGGAGGTTCCTCTCTCAGGAGACCTAACCACCGGTAGCTTGGACCCTGTTCCCGATACCGGTGGGCTACTAATTTTTATATGTTTTTATTTTATTTTTATAAGCCAATATTTAAAAAAATATGTACAATTATTGAAAAAAGGAAATAAAAAAAAATCTGGCACCCAAAGAAAGATTTAACTTGTGTTATGGGTACCAGGATCTTCACGCTTGTTTTACACTGCAAACGTTGAATGTGGAGATGTGAGTTTCTGTTTTTGTTAGCTTATAGAGGAGAATTCGGACTGGCACAGAGCATAGTAAACTGTCTTTAGGGTAGTGCGGTCAGCTGAGTGTCTCAATTTCTTAAAAAAAAAAAATTTGTTTTCTAACCCGTGACCATCAATGTGAGACTTCCAATGTAATAGGCTATCGATTTGTACCCCAATATATTTTTTTTCCGATCTCGCTAGCGAAGGCAAGAAAACTGTGGGTTGTGCGAGTTTGAGTTTGAAGAACACGAATGAGCTTTCAGTATAATCGCTTCTGGGGCAGGTAACGGCCCGCAAGGAAGAGGGTAAGAAGGTGGTTTTTGACAAATTCATTCTCAAAATCATTTCTCAAGGTTATCATACAGCCAACCCATCACCGATGCCAGGGCACTCTCAGCAAGCGTCGTAGTCTCAGTCCAATTGTCACCATGTACAAGTAATGCCTTTCATCAGCATATGCGAATATTGAAGAATTTATCAAGGCTATTTTGCACAAGTTGTTGACATAAACAAGAAAAAGGGTCGGACCCAGTATTGAGCCCTGCGGCACACCAAAACTCAAAATCATCAAAGACTATTTCGATGATCGGGAGCAATGTGTTAAGATTCATGGGATGGTTAGCAACAAATCACCGGGAATCACCTCGTAGATAATCTTTGAAGATTTTGAGGGTATCACCTCGTACCTTCTAGTTTAGAAAGAAGTTGTGGAACAGACAGTGTCGAAAGCCTTGGAAAAGTCCAGAAAAATTCCTATGCACTTTTTCCAGCAATTGAATTCAGATATTGTACTGTCAATAAAAAAACTAACAGCGTCTTCAGTCGACTTGCATCTTCTGAATCCATACTGGTTATTAGCCAAAAGATGATTCGACTCCAGGAAGTTAGTTAGCTTAGTATTGAGAATCTTTTCTAAGATTTTGGAAAGGGCGGGTAAAACAGATTATCATCATATCAGCCGAAAGACGTCCACAGCTGGACATAGGCCTCTCCCAAGCGTCGCCACATTGACCGGTCCCGTGCATCTCGTAACCAGCGTATCTCAGCAACCTTCACCAGGTCATCGGTCCATCTGGTGGGAGGCCTTCCAACGCAACGTCTGCCGGTTCGCGGTCGCCATTCCAGAACATTTCTGCCCCATCGGCCATCCGTTCTGCGAGCAATGTGCCCTGCCCACTGCCACTTAAGTTTGGCAATTCTTCGGGCTATGTCGGTAACCCTAGTTCTCTTGCGGATCTCTACATTTTTGATTCGATCAGGTAAGGAAACTCCGAGCATAGCCCTCTCAATTGCCCTTTGAGTGACTGTAAGCTTTCTGATAAGGCCCATTGTAAGCGACCACGTCTCAGAGCCATATGTAATCACTGGCAACACACACTGGTCATAGACTTTCGTCTTGAGACACTGCGGTAAGTTGGACGTGAAGATACCGCGCAACTTCCCAAACGCTGCCCAGCCGAGTCGGATTCGACGGTTGACCTCTTTCTCGAAGTTGGCCCTACCCAATTAGATCGTTTGTCCCAGGTAGACATAGTCGCCCACAACTTCGAGTGTAGAGTCTCCAATCTTGATAGAAGTGGGTGTAACATGGGCATTCAACATAAACTTGGTTTTGTCCATGTTCATCCTAAGACCCACTCTTTCGGAAGCTCTACTGAGATCATCGAGCATTGTACTGAGGTCCTCCATGGTCTCAGCCATAACCACCATATCGTCGGCAAACCGAAGGTGAGTGATGTACTCGCCATTGACGTTGATGCCTAGCCCTCTCCAGTCCGGAACCTTGAAGACATCCTCCAGTGCAGCGGTAAAGAGCTTCGGAGATATGACGTCTCCCTGTCTCACACCTCGCTGCAGAAGGACGGGTTCCGAGGTCTGATACTGAACTCGAACTGACATTGTGGCGTTTTTGTATAAACACTTCAACACTTCGATGTACCGGTAGTCAATTTGGCACAGTTGGAGAGACTGCAGTACAGCCCAAGTCTCGATCGAAAACAGATATAGGTCTATAATTCTTAACACTGTGTCTGTCCCCACTCTTGAAAATCGGATGTACGAGGGTTTTCTTAAACGCTTTAGGAAAGCAGCCTGAACTAATGGCGCAGTTGCAAACATGTGTTATAGCTGGGACAAGAGCACGTGAGCAACATTTTAAGAGGCGCGATGATATCCCATCCCAACCCACTTCAGCGTCCGGACGCAGGCAAATGATAATATTCTCGACCTCTGCTTCGTCAGTCGACAAGATAACGAAGGAATTGATTGGAGTATCGCCTATTGATCTTCCGGTGGGTGACCTGGGCGTAAATCTTTCAGCTGGACTTTTGCCTATATTTGCGAAAAAACAATTGAACTGTTACGGTTTATCACGGTTATTATCAAGCAACTCGGTAGGCGAAGTCGCAGTTTGCTTTACGGTTATTTTTAGCCCTTTGGAATTCTGTTTTTTCAAAAGCAATTTTCAAGTTCTTCAGCAATTTGTTGCAGAAATTCCGATATCTAGTAAAACTTAGTTTGAGGGTAAGGTTGGCAGGGTTCATCCATAGTTTTTGCATCATTTAGTCTCTGTTGCGGATGCAGCGAAGTAAGCCACTCGTTATCCAAGGTTTGATGGTTCTTTGCCTGGCAGATACGCGCACGGCCTTAGAGTGCTTTTCTATAATTGAGCCAATACCAGACATCAGTAGATCTGCCACAACATTTGCGTAACTGACTAGCAGAATTAGACTAAAAGCCATATCTGTAATTTCTGAAATAATAGCGGGATAATCGACAACAATACGTTTGGTTTTGGGGTATATGGTGTTATGGTAGGCTTTATAGCAAGAAGTGTTGGTTTGTGATCGGTAATGTACGTGTCAAAAACCAAAGTAAAAGCATCTAAATCAGTCTTGACCATTACATGATCTAGACAATTCGAATCACGAGTGGGGTATACGTGTGACGGAAGGAGACTATAAGAAGCGGTTAGATTTAGGTATTCGTTAGCTTGTTGGCTTAGAGCCGTTGGAGTGATATTGATGTTAATGTCACCCATTCAAATAACATTTTTACAAGCCGACCTAGCCGTAAGCACAGAATTCAATCCATTAAGGAAACAGACGATGTTACTTATAGAGGGTGAACGATAGAGAGCAATTACACACACATCAATACTCCTCAAGTGAAATACTCTAAAACTATCGAAATTGCAAAGGATACTAAGAATATTTAATTGTAAGATTTTAATATAATTATTCTATTGGATTGGTTATAAAATGTGTGCATGCTTCAGGTCTGCAATCATAAGCCCGAGTAACACCAAAATAATCGATCTCATTAGAAACTTCGCTGATATCAAGCATTTTTAAACGTTATTAACCAGTGGGCAGTTATGTGAGCCACATCGGAAATCCAATAACAGCAAAAAAAAAAGACAGCCCGGTCAAATAAGTAGTATGCACAACAGAGGCCCATGAGTAGATAAATGGAACAGAGATAAAGCTTCATACAACTGCGAGAATCGATTGCACTACTACAAACACGCATGAGTGCGTGACCACTGGCCGCTTGTCGCGTACGCGGCGAGACTGAAAAAACCGGTTTAAGTTGGCACAGCCAGTGTACAATCTCAGGGTCTGTGCAACGCAGGTTGTTTGTTTTGTTAGTTGCAAGTTTGAATATTTTAATGTAAAAACCACGGTACAGATATCTATACAGTATTCTACCTTCATACAAACGGTCGGAACGCGCAGTCGATATACTACCAGTCGCGGACACGCCGCAGTGACGAACGAACGGTGTGATGGTTTTGCAAGCAGTAAGCGTGCGATTTGTGAATATTTTATTCAAATACGTACAAGTACTTACTTAATATGTCAGAGAGCAATTATAGCCTATTTTTTTTTATTTGCTTGAATTCTTCTATAACGCAACAAGAGATAACATTTTTTTAATTACCTGTAACTTCCGTAAGGCAAGACAATAAAAAAAAAAATATACCTAACCTAATAACGTAATACCTAATACGTAATATGTTTCTTTTTTTAATAGTGAGGTATTTCGCTTTTTCCACCGAGTAAAATACCTGGATTAATAAATATAAATAGCTGGATAGGGTGATAAAGTCACACACGAGTCACCTACCTACGCTCGGCACAGGCTCGGTTTAAAAAAAACTAGTAGGTAGTTTCCTAGGCTAGGCTATATTATTTAATTGGAAAAATATCAGAAATGATTAAGTACTCATGAGATCAATAATTGGTAGGTACCTACCTAGTCTACCTAGTCTTCAAGGTTCTGGACTGGAAGTGGCTTGGCATCAACGTTAATGGCGAGTACATCACTCACCTTCGGTTTGCCGACGACATAGTGGTCATGGCTGAGACCATGGAGAGCCTCAGTAAAATGCTCGATGACCTTAGTAGAGCTTCCGAAAAAGTGGGTCTTAAAATGAACATGGACAAAACCAAGGTCATGGTGAACGCCCATGTAACACCCACTCCTATCAAGATCGGAGACTCTACACTCGAAGTTGTAGACGATTATGTTTACTTGGGACAAACGGTCCAGTTGGGTAGGTCCAACTTCGAGAAAGAGGTCAACCGTCGAATCCGACTCGGCTGGGCGGCGTTCGGGAAGTTGCGTGGTATCTTCTCGTCCAATTTACCGCAGTGTCTCAAGACAAAAGTCTATGACCAGCGTGTGTTGCCAGTGATCACTTAAGGGACCGAGACGTGGTCGCTCACAATGGGCCTTATCAGAAAGCTTAAAGTCACCCAAAGGGCAATGGAGAGGGCTATGCTCGGAATTTCCTTGCGTGATCACGTCAGAAATGATGATATCCGCAGGAGAACCAAAGTTACCGACATAGCCCGAAGAATTGCCAAACTTAAGTGGCAGTGGGCAGGGCACATTGCTCGCAGAACGGATGGTCGATGGGGCCGAAAAGTTCTGGAATGGCGACCGCGAACTGGAAGACGATACGTTGGAAGGCCTCCCACTAGGTGGACCGATGACCTGGTTAAGGTTGCGGGAAGGCGCTGGATGCGAGACGCACGGGACCGGTCAATGTGGCGACGCCTGGGGGAGGCCTATGTCCAGCAGTGGACGTCTTTCGGCTGAAATGATGATGATGGCCTACCTAGTAAGATTTAAAATAAGTTTAATAAAAAAATATAATATTTACCTCAGATTAGAGAAAATAATCTGAGATATTCACAATCACAAAACTAGAAAGAAACTTAAGTAGGTAGAGGTGGGCGGCCCTAACGCGTGTTTAGGTGACGCGCGCTTGTAGGCACTTATTTCATGGTCAGGGCCGAGTCACAATACTGTATAGATATCTATACTGTCTGTTTTTAGGGTTCCGTACCCAAAGGGTAAAAACGGGACCCTATTACTAAGACTCCGCGGTCCGTCTGTCTGTCTGTCTGTCTGTCTGTCACCAGGCTGTATCTCATGAATGTATGTAAGGAAAAATATACATCTCTTTAGTAAGGTCAGTGATAGACACAATTGTAATACCAGAAATAAAGATAAGATAGATCAGCCTTCTTACAGACTAGCTAAAGTACAATCATCTTTCATGGGGTACTGTGTTAAATTCTATAACAAAATACCTTGTGATATATTAAAACTAAATGAAAGTAAATTTAAAACTTTAGTTAAAAGCACCCTTTGTAAACAAGCATATTACAAATTAGATGATTAAATTCAAGATAAGAATGCTTGGAAACATGCTGCTCCTGCTCCATAGGGCAATCTTTGGTGTAGACAAAATCAAATTTGTTAATTTATATTACCAATTATAGTTATTGTATTCATTGTTTTTTTTTTTTTTTTAGAAATTGACTCACACACTGTTCCGTTGTTGTTGAATTAGGTATTTTACCTATGTTTGTAATATTTGTAAGTATGTGAGAACCATGTTCCTACTTATCTAATTAATTAATTTTCCTGTTAATGCTTTTTAATACTTTATACCTGTGTGTAGAGCTATTCTGGGTGCATCGTCCTCACATATATTAATTATGTTAAAATAATAATTATAATAAATAATAATTATTAATTAAAATTAATGTATGTACGTATGTTAATATTGTAAAACACCAATTTTTTTTAAAAAAAGAGTAAGTATGGAGTTTCTTGTGCGTTCTTCTCCATAACAATCTACTTTCCGAATGCACGGAAGAATCTTTTTTTTTTTTTTTTATTACTTTTAAATTATTATTTTTTATTACTTTTAAATTTTAATTTTAATTTATGTGACGTTCAAAAGTGCCGTTTATTGGCCTAATGTAATAAATATATTTGACTTTGACTTTGACTTTGAACCGTGATAGCTAGACAGTTCAAATTTTCACAGATGATGTATTTCTGTTTAAACAGAATAAAACTAATATTTAAGGGGGGCTCCCATACAACAACCGTGTTTTTTTTTCCCTTTTTTGCGATAATGGTACGGAACCCATCGTGCGCGAGTCCGACTCGCACTAGGCCGGTTTTTTATTATTAATAATGGTTGTTTATTGTACTGTGTGTATGAATATATCCCAAGGAGTAGGTACAATAGGTAAGTAAATATTGGATTATTACTTTTTTAATTATGTACCTTTATTTTACTGTATGATCCTTTATTTGATAGGAAGAGGGTAATACAAGATGTGTTTTTACCTTTTTATTGTTATTACAAGCTTTAACGAAACATTTGTAGGTATGTGAGTGGGTTGGTATACTTGGTATGTAGTAAGTATGTGTATGTTAAGTTCAAATATTGCAAGTAAGATTTGAACCACTTCCCGACGTCTGATTGAGCTGAAATTTGTCATACCGTAACTTCAGTGACAATACAATAATATGATAGATATAACCTGATGCTGCAGCCAGAATTGTCTCCTCACTAGGGAACTCTTCAACGGGTAGTAGCACGGTCACGAAATTTTGTATGTTAGTTTAATTTTGATAGTTTTACAAGATTTTTATCTTGAACTGCTACTGCAGCGAGCATTGTCTCCTTACGAGGGAACTCTTTAACTGATAAAAGCATGGACTCGAAACGTTGTAAAGAAGTTGTAGATTCTAAATTTGATATGCCATGTGAGTGTTTCCCGTTAGATTACTTGAAAAAACTTTGTTAGATTCAGAATTTATCACACCACTAAAATAAACAATAAATTATTAAAAAAATAAAAATATAAACAGAAAATTATCAGAGTGAGTAATTTGAAAGTATTCTATCATACTCTTTTCAATATTTCAGCCACCCAATTGATCGCTGCCGTGAGCTCCTTCCGAAGCGGTTCCGCCGGCGGTCTCGACGGCCTGACTCCGCAACACTTAAAGGATCCTTTAAGTTCAGGCGCCGGGGAAGCTGGTGAGTCGCTTTTGAAGGAGCTTGCGGCACTAGTCAACTTAATGCTCTCCGGCGGCGTGAACGATGCCGTCATCGATGTCTTGTACGGGGCCAACTTATGTGCCCTGCGCAAGAGGGACGGCGGTCTCGTCCTATTGCCGTCGGGTGCACCTACAGGCGTATGGCAGCCAAAATTTGTTGTAAGCTTTACGGTCAAAGGCTTACAAACAGATTCCAGCCTCTACAGCTTGGCTTTGGCTCTAGAGGGGGCTGTGAGGCTGCCGTACATGCCCTTTCTACCTTCCTAAATTCTAACCAGGGTGAGGTCATCCTCAAGGTTGACGTAAAAAACGCCTTCAATTCCGTCAACAGGGACACTTTGTTGGCTGAAGCAAAAAAAGAGCTTCCAGAAATTTTCGGCTTTTTGTGGCAATGCTATAGGCACCCATCTAAATTATTGTACAAAGAAAATGTTTTGCTATCTTCAGTTGGTTGCCAACAAGGTGACCCTCTCGGGCCAGTCATTTTCAGTCTGGCTATTCATCCCATTATTCAGAAACTAAATTCGAAATTTAACTTATGGTATTTGGATGATGGAACACTAGGAGGTGACGTAGAAACCGTTTTAGCAGATTTTCAATTCCTGAAAGAGCAGTTTAAATCCATCGGCCTTGACCTCAACCAGTCCAAATGTGAAATTTTTCTAAGTGACAATACCGACAGACAACCAACCCTACAGAAATTATATGCAATAGCCCCAGAGATCAAAATTTTAGATAAAAGTTCACTGCACCTCCTAGGTTCCCCAATTTTGGAAGACAGTTTTTCTTCATTCATTGATGGCAAAATTAACCATTTTAATAATATTTCGGGTAGACTCTCCAAAATTAATCTTCATTCGGCTTTTACTCTTATTAGGTATTGCTGTTTTGGACCAAATTTCTTGTATTTTCTCCGCTCTTCCCCTTTATGGAAGCAGCCACATCTCTTGGAAAAAATTGACGAAATTATTCGATGCACTCTGACTACCATCTTAAATGTGGCCTTGGATGATCGAGCCTGGATGCAAGCTACTCTACCCATTCGCTTCGGCGGGCTCGGCATCCGCAAAATTTCTAGTATAAGCCTACCGGCGTTCTTGTCTTCGGTCCACGGCACTGAAAACTTAACCACAAAAATTTTATCCCTTTCACTGGTTAACTTTGAAGTGCCGTGCTCGACCGACGCAGTGTGCGCCTGGAAAGTGGCTTGCCCGAATACGGCGTTGCCCGAGAACCCATCTTCCCAGAGACAGTGGGATGAGACGCTCTGCAAGTTGGTACGGAATAAACTTATGAATACGTCCACCAATACTGCTGAGCGTGTCCGCCTGCTGGCTGTGGGAGAGTGGGAGTCGGGCCTCTGGCTACAGGCTCTACCGTCACTCAACATAGGTACTATGTTGAGTGACGGTAGAGCGGTTGCCATCCAACGTGGCAATGCTGCCAGCGTTCTGGGCACGTTTCCCATTGACATCGATGTGGACGAATTTTTTGATGCACAATGAGGTCTTTTCCGTCTCCATTTTGTATTTGTATATAGGTTTGTTTTTGTTTTTAGAATTTTCAATTGTATATATGTTAATAAAGAGATATATTTTTACATCATAGATAAATAATAAAACTATTTAACAAATGTTTTGTTTTTGTTCTCACCTATTGTGACAACCTTATCAAAATAGGTAACAATTTTGCACGTTCTTAAGAAGTTTTGTCTCTGTTCCGTTCATGTGACAGAGGTGCATGAGCTCAAATAAACTATTAGTTTCGAGCTTATTACGGTTGGAAGAAAAAGTTGACATCACGTATTCATGGTGACATTTCGTGTTTAGTTTGAGGATGTATAGTGTTAAGTGCGAAGCTTACCTACATCAGTTTTATTATAGAAACAGGTCAAGTTGTTTTCTATTTTTCCCCAAACGCATTAATCAGGTCAAAAAAACAAATCACAGCAATAAAAACAAATCACAGTATCGATATGTTGTTGTTTAGAATTATAAATAAGGTATAATTTTGTATAGTATATGTCGCCGCGCAGGCGTGAAATTGCTAATTAATTAATAATAATAATAAAATAAAATATTTTTATTGACACAAAGAAAAAGTTACATTTCCATTTGAAACCCTGACTCCTGTGCTAGGTGAGACCTGTGTTACAGGAGTCAGTGTCCTCACCCGTTATGGTTCTTGTGTTCACAACATTGTATGCATCAGAAATAGAAAAAAGAATAACAATCATTAATAATAATACATACGTGCTCTTGCGTGGTGTGTGTGCGTGTGTTTATGCATCGTTGTAAAAGTGTGAGTGTGTTGTGTATATGTGTGTGTTTGGTGTGTGGTGTGTGTGATCATTGTTGGTGGCTGGACTTGGGTTATATTATGAGACTTGGTTTGTCTAACTAACTATTAATCATCTCGAGTAGTGTTCTTTGATTAAGTTTTCCGTCTGTTGGTAGTCAAGTGTTTGAAGCCATGAATTTAGTTTAAACTTAGTTTTATTTTTTGTTAGTGGGTTTATATTGAGGATGTTGTTTAATTTATTATATAGATAAGTCGAAAGATATAGATGTTGCCGTCGAGCAGATGCGGTCTTACATTTGACTGTGCTAATTAATTATCCTAATTAATCATTTTAAGTGTCAATGTCTATTCATGTTTGGTTTTGAGTTCAGCGCCATCTATTGACTCATTGTGGAATCAGTTATTGATCTGTTTGAATGAAGATCATTTGTTATGCTAATTTCAATGTCTAATTAATACGAGATGTTTAAATAAAACGGGCACACTTATTGTAGGACTTTTAGATTTGTTCTCATTTTAACTATTGCACATTTGACGAAGTAAATGTGTTTGATTATGTTATTCTTATTACGCAAAGTTATCAACAATGGCGGATGTTATAATTTCTATGACCAATAACCAGATTTAATAATTTAATGCGAGAACTAAACAAATTTGAGTAAATGATTAAATACTAAAAAGTCATAAGACTATTTTACACAGCTATGTAATAACGAGAAACCTTCTGATTAGTAAGATTGTCAGATCACCGGAACTTGAATAGGTTTATTATTAGATGACTATATCAATAATAACTGATTAATAAATCTAATTGAATAGATGTTTGAAAACCTAATAAACATGTAACGTTAATTGTCATAAAGTGATTGTGTAATCTATAAAAACATTTTAAAGAGTGCTTCGAAAAACAACTTCCTCATACTAGTGGGTAAATGTTCGGCTACGTATTGGTTTTTGCTGACCACCGATTCCAATATGCCCAGTGTTGAGCTTTTCTAACATAGCTTGGTTTATATTAAAAATTCGAGAAGCTTCTATTACTTTAATTCTGTGAGGTACTGTCAAAAACCCGGCAATAATCGGTCTGTTAAACTCTTTTTTGCCTGGGAGTCGATATACGTTACGGATTTGGCGTGTTTCCACCGGTACCTGAATCGCACTACAAGTTTTGAGCACTACAGCAGTGAGGTCGGCACTTGTCACCTTCTCATTGGCAGCGATATTTCTGATTTCTATGGCTGAGGAACGAGAACTGGATTAAAACTCTTCAACCTTCTTTTCTAACTCCGCTATATATTCACGCTTATCCAAATGGTCCTTTTCCAATTGCGACATTTTCAGTTTCATGCTATCGTATTCTCCATCCATATAGTCTCTCTACTTTTCAGTTTCAGTGTAACTTATTTGCATATCTCTAATTTGCTGCTTTAGATTAGTTATGTCAGATGTGAGACGTTTTAGCAAGACATCCTGTTCTTTTTTCCAGGCCGTAAGCATATCCATGACCCTATTTTCAAATAATGTTAGTGTTGGTGGTGAGCAACAAGTTTCAGGTGAGGAGTCCGGTCGTAGGCGTTTGTTTTGCTTTCTGGAAGTGATATTGCTAGGCTCAGAAACAGGTTCATACTTAGCGGCCGTTGCATTCGCAGAAGTTTGAGTTCGTAGTATTTTTCCCACAGGTGTAGCTGATGGTGAGCGGTCGGCGCAATACATTGTTAAAGATGCAGGTATAGACGTGACGAACAACAAAAAAGTAATTATTTGTTATTAGTTTGCAACCGTCATAAAATCCTAATCGCGATCTTTGTAAACACGCCGCTACTGTCAAACAGGTTGACCACTTGAAGCAAACTTGACAGCGAGCGATACGTCACCGAGTTGAGGCGCAAGCCACTGTGTTATCTGCGCAGTCCACACAACGGCGAAACTACCGTACACTAGCCGCGGTGGCCTTTGAATCACACCATCCACCGTGATTTGCACTAATATGACTTTGTTGACGAAAATGTTTGTAATCACTTCTGTGTCTTGTTTTTATTAGTTAATAATGTTGCCACTTATTTATTAACTGTATGTACTGTCTATTATTGGGTAGAAATAACTTAAAAACCCATTAAATCACTTTTTATACAACATAGACCGACAAGACTATGACCCTCCGATGCGGTACGTTTACGTAGACTAACTAACCATTGTAGTGTAATGCCTCTAAACCCAGTTGCCTCCAATTTCTGTAATAACAGGTCATGAGAGACTAGATCAAAGGCCTTAGATAGATCGAAGAACAGTTCTGTAGTAAGATAGTTATTGTTAATGTTCGTTCATACTATTTTCATAACACTGTACGTATAGATAGGTTAGGAGGTAACTAACGTTGTGGATTTATTTGGAAGCCAAACTGTTCTTCCCTTATATTGTTAAATTTATTACAGAATTCAAACAGTCTTTTATACATACACTTTTCGAAGATTTTAGATAGAATAGGTATCAAAGTTATTGGGCGATAGTTGTTGACGTCTGATTTTTCACCGTTTTTATTAAGTGGTTTAACAATTGACAGCTTTAGGGCTTCAGGAAAAATGCCAAGTGAGAATGATAAATTAATTAAATATGTCATAATTTCAATAAGTTCATTAGTATCTATATTCTTTAATGATTTTCATGTTAATTTCGTCATAACCTTCAGAGTTTGTGTTATTCAATGACATAATCTCTGCTCTAACTTCATTTTCGGACACAGGTTTAAGGAACATCGAATGGACTATTGAACATTCGTTACTGTTTTTGCTCCCCTACTCGAAGTTTGAGCCTGAAAGCTGTTGCTATTTCTACAGTTTCTGAAAGTACTGTGTTATCAATTAGAATATTTTCATTGCTGTCCCTATCGTTATTGTTTCCTATTTTATCATTTATTACTCTCCAGACAGCTTTAAATTTGTTTTCACTATTGTTTATGAATTTGATGTTTGCGTTCTTTTTTGATGTGTAAACGCATTTCTGTAAAATCTTTGAGTATTGTATATATTTCGTTTTATTTCGTAAGTTTCTTATAATTTTGATAGTGCATAGACCTTTTTGTTTTGCCACTTTGTATTAGACCTTCGGTTATCCAATTCTGATCGTTTTACTATTATTATTTACTTTCACCTTTATTTTTAGGAAACATAAATTATAGAACATACCTTAATAATTCGTGAAAAGAATTGAATGCCATATTTAAGTTATTCTCACCGTAGACCTCCGACCATGACACATTTCGTAAGCATTCCTTAAATTTCTGGATATTATTCAAGCTATAATCTCTTTTGTAGAAAAAATGTTGTCCGGTTTTGTATTTTATGTTTCAAGGGAAAACTCAACATTTGTGATGTGTCATGATCGGACAGGTGAAGAGGCTTTACAGTAGCATTAGCATTAGGAAGTTACTGAGAATGTGATCGATACAGGAAGACTCACGAGTTGGACGATTAATAATAATATGTAGTTTTAAGTTATAATTATATGAGACTAGCTGACCCGGCAAACTTTGTTTTACCATAAAAAGACCAAACATTTATCTACCCTACCCTACCCAACCCTAACCTACCCTACCCTACCTTACCCTACACTACCCTACCCTACCCTACCCTACACTACCCTACCCTACCCTACCCGACCCTACAATACCCTACCCTACACTACCCTACCCTACCCTACCCTACCCTACCCTACCCTAACCTACCCGACCCTACACTACCCTACAATACTCTACCCTACACTACCCTACCCTACACTACCATACCCTACCCTACCCTACCCTACCCTACCTATAAACCTCACGGAGCCCGAGACCTTAAATAACGAATAACTTTAACTTTTTTTTCACAATTTCACTGTGAACACAATACCGGTTTGTCACTTGAAATTAACTGATCAGAGAACAATTAGTAGCTGTCAAACAATGTATCACGCACCGGCGCCATCTTTGTAGTACATGCTATGTATCAGAGATGGCGCTGTGTGTGAAAAATGATTTTCCCGCTTGAAAAAGCTTTTTTTTTAATTTTTCCTGAATTTTCTTTGCTATAAACCTCACGGAGCCCGAGACTTTTCCAACGAATGCAAAACCTTGGAAATTGGTTCGTGGCTTCTGGAGTTATATCGTCAGCAAGAAACCCGACTTATTTTATATAGTAGATTTCTTTTAATTGAATAGTAATATATTACTGTTTTGGATAGTATTAGTGTTTAAGTCACCTGCCAAGACCACACTTATTTTGGAATTATATTTTTTGAATACGTGGTACAAAAGTTGAAATTAAATAATTAGCTACGCCGTAGCAGCTGCATTTAGTAGAGACACACAGAGAGGGCGGATCTGTACACTCGCTAAACAGGGTATTATTTATAACGAGCTTTCCAACATTAAAAAGTACTCAACACAAAAATCATTTGAAGCCAGTGGCATTGAAGTGCAATTGCACAAATTACTTATCGTGTGTCTTTATAGAACACCTAATTCTGATTCTAACATATTTTTGGATAAAATTGCCGGTGATTTAAATAACAATAATTTTAAACAAGGAAAAGTAACAAACTACCTAAAATTCTCAATTTTACTGTCAACCAAAATATCAGATTTCCTTTTTTTTTTCCTGCACAATAATAACCACCACGGACTATTTTCAGATCGGATATTTTTGCTTCCTCTTTCAAGAGCGAATAATAAAATAAATAATATAATAATAATAATAATTAGTTCCTCTCTCTGGAGCCCTGACTGCCGGTAGCTTGGGCCCTGTTCCCGTTACCGGTGGGCTTCTATTTTTATATTTTTAAATGTTTTTTTTATTTTGTATGTTTTATAAAAATATTTAAAAATGTATTAAATGAGAAATGCAATTAAATAAAGGAAATAATAATTTATAATAATAATTTTATGTATTCCTACTACCTACCTCCTTTCTTAAAAAATAATTACATTCACATAATAAATGGGCAACTTTGTATGTAGCTAAGACATTATTGTTAACACTCTTACCGCCTGGCCACATGGCCTGCCGGTTTGGTAAACTGTATATATGCGTGGCGGTGAGCGTGTCAAGGGCCTAAAATAGTGTGCAGAACTGTACCTTTTCTGCCTTCATGCGAAACTGTCCTTATGAGAATCTGTCCTTTTGCTAAACTGTCTTTATGAGAATCTGTCCTTATGCGAACTGTGACGTTTGAATAAAGGGCAAGCGGTGCATGCACGTGCGCGGGACGGGGGAGAGCTCGCTCAACTGCCGGCCGGTGCGAACGTGTGCTACGCTTCTTGGTGAAATCGGTGTGTGGCTTTTATTTATCAATACAGCAGCAACGAGGACACCACACGTGGCGACGAGCCCTCAAGTAAGTGGTAAAATTTACTGCTATAGAAAAAAAAAGGAGGGAGATAACGAACTCACGTACACACGAAATATAACACTAATAACAACCTCACGGTTATATGATGGTGCTATCGATTGAGTGGTATATGTATCTATTTATCCAGTAACTATTTTAAGCAATTGCTAGATATCACAAATAAAAACACAGTGTTATTTATGTCTGATCGATGACAAGTTATTATTATCATTGAGGTAAACCTCTCGCAAAATAAAAATAATACCCTCTGATATTTTAAATTGCAGTTTATTTCATTCGACCGTTGAAAGTAGGGTTCCATAGAATAAAACCGGCCAAGTGCGAGTCAGAGTCGCGCACGAATGGTTCCGTACCAATATTGCAAAAAGAGGCAAGAAAATCACGTTTGTTGTATGGGAGCCCCACTTAAATTTTTATTTTATCCTGTTTTTAGTATTTGTTTGAAAATTTCAACTGCCTAGCTATCACGGTTCATGAGATACAGCCTGGTGACAGACAGACAGACAGACGGACCGCGGAGTCTTAGTAATAGGGTCCCGTTTTTACCCTTTGGGTATGGAACCCTAATAAAGGATTTGTCGAGTATTCTGTACCCATAAAAGTTAGAAACCCCTGGTATAATGAACATTTTTATATCTAGTGACGTTAGTTTCATCATCATCATCATTTCAGCCCAAAGACGTCCACTGCTGGGCATAGGCCTCCCCCAGGCGTCGCCACATTGACCGATCCCGTGCGTCTCACATCCAGCGCCTTCCCGCAACCTTAACCAGGTCATCGGTCCACCTAGTGGGAGGCCTTCCAACGTATCGTTTTCCAGTTCGCTGTCGCCACTCCAGAACTTTTCAGCCCCATCGGCCATCCGTTCTGCGAGCAATGTGCCCTGCCCACTGCCACTTAAGTTTGGCAATTCTTCGGGCTATGTCGGTAACTTTGGTTCTCCTGCGGATATCATCATTTCTGACGTGATCACGCAAGGAAATGCCGAGCATAGCCCTCTCCATTGCCCTTTGGGTGACTTTAAGCTTTCTGATAAGGCCCATTGTGAGCGACCACGTCTCGGTCCCATAGGTGATCACTGGCAATACACACTGGTCATAGACTTTTGTCTTGAGACACTGCGGTAAATTGGACGAGAAGATACCACGCAACTTCCCGAACGCCGCCCAGCCGAGTCGGATTCGACGGTTGACCTCTTTCTCGAAGTTGGACCTACCCAACTGGACCGTTTGTCCCAAGTAAACATAATCGTCTACAACTTCGAGTGTAGAGTCTCCGATCTTGATAGGAGTGGGTGTTACATGGGCGTTCACCATGACCTTGGTTTTGTCCATGTTCATTTTAAGACCCACTCTTTCGGAAGCTCTACTAAGGTCATCGAGCATTTTACTGAGGCTCTCCATGGTCTCAGCCATGACCACTATGTCGTCGGCAAACTGAAGGTGAGTGATGTACTCGCCATTAACGTTGATGCCAAGCCCCTTCCAGTCCAGAACCTTGAAGACGTCCTCCAGCGCAGCGGTAAAGAGCTTCGGAGATATGACGTCTCCCTGTCTTACGCCGCGCTGGAGAAGGATTGGTTTCGAGGTCTGATCCTGAAGACGGACTGACATGGTGGCATTTTTGTATAGACACTTCAACACCTCAATGTACCGGTAGTCGATCTGGCACCGTTGGAGAGACTGCAGTACAGCCCAAGTCTCGATCGAATCGAAGGCTTTCTCGTAGTCCACAAACGCTAAACAGAGAGGCAGGTTATACTCTTCGGTCTTCTGTATAACCTGCCGCAGCGTATGTATGTGGTCTACGGTGCTAAAACCTTTTCGGAATCCGGCTTGTTCGGGAGGCTGGAAATCGTCAAACCTGCGCGCGAGACGATTCGTGATGACTCTTGAAAACAACTTGTAAACATGGCTAAGAAGCGAGATGGGCCGATCTTCAGCCGGGCATTGTCGCCCTTCTTGAAGAAGAGTACCAACACACCCCTGCACCATGCCTGTGGCGTTTTGCCCTCGAGTATGACGGTATCAAAAAGCTTCTGAAGGGCCTTGAGGACCGGTTTTCCACCCGCCTTCAGGAGTTCAGCCGTGATTCCGTCATCACCCGGCGCCTTGTTGTTTTTAAGCTATTTCAGAGCCATCCTAATCTCGTACAGGCTGACGTCCGGGATATCTTCGGTATAGTGTCGGGTCAATCTAGCTTTTGGGTCGTTTGCTAGATTCGCAACGGGTTTACTGGTTGACGTGTACAACTGCCCATAGAAACTCTCGATCTCCCTCAGAAGCTCCGGTTTGGCGGATACAATCCTGCCATCATCGGTCTTCAGTTTCGTGAGCTGGCTCTGCCCAATAGACAGATCCCTTGACTAAACCTTGGAGCCTTTATTTCGCTCAATCGCGTCTTTAATACGCTCGGTATTAAAGCGGCGGAGGTCTCTTTTCAAGGATTTAGAGATCTGTCTATTGATCTGCCGGTATTTGCACGCCTCATCTGAAGACTGCAGGATCATCTCACGCCTCTCCTTCATAAGCTTTAGGGTATGATCAGAGAGCTTTTTGTTTCTATCTGTACGACGGGTCTTGAAAAACTTAGACCCGACCGTATGGACAGCTTCCATGAACCCGTCGCTGTATTCGTCCACGGAGGTCCCCAGGCACTCGAAACGATTCTGGAGTTCGAGCTGAAAGCTCTCGGGGTTTTGGACCTGGACCTGTGCTGGACGGAGCGTGGACTTCATCAGTCGAGACCTTTCAAGCTTAATATTAATGTTCAATGTGCCTCTTACCATGCGGTGATCGCTCCCGGTTTTTACCGAATTGATCACAGAGACATCATTGAACATTTGCTTGTTGGTTGACATGATGAAGTCGATCTCATTTTTTGTTGCACCATCGGGTCTCTGCCAGGTCCACTTCCTGTGTTCATGCTTTTTGAAGAAGGAGTTCACCATATAGAAGCCCTCCTTCTTCATAAAACTGGCCAGTAGGTGACCCCGGTGGTTCCGTCGTCCAACTCCAAATTGCCCCACTTGCAGCTCATCCTCGTCTCGTTTGCCGTTATTTGACGTTAGTTTGGACGTAATTAATAGAAATCGCGGCTAACCGCTTAAATCCGCGTAAATAAAATCTATTCAACGGTTTTATTTATTTAAATATGTAACTAATATGAATGTGTAGTGTAAATTATAATACCTCACTATTGATCGTGTTCTTCTTATGTTTAGTCATTGTATAAATATATCTTAACCTACAGTGCAATGGGTACATGTACTACCAACTGATATACTACAGTTTTATTAGCATAATAAGTGTACCAAAGTATATGATGCCAAGGTGCAATAACGTGCCAAGGAGCACAAAGCAGTTATTTTTCCAATGTGAATAAAGTTGCCAAGGAGCATTAAGGTGTAATTTTGCCAAGGACATATGCATAAAAAAATACAAATTACATTATTTGATCAAATTACTTAATATTGCCTTTGTTCCTTTATTTTAACTTAATTTTTGAAGTTGTAGTTGACATAAAATATCACTTAACCTAATCTAATACAATGCTACCGCCATAGCCCAAATCTACTTCAGCCATTAATCACACTACTTGTTGGTTATTAATTCTCAACAATGCAAAACTAATTAACAATAATAATACATTTAAATTAATTATTGAATTAATTCTTAATAAACATTAATGTAATAAATATATTTATTTTTACATAACAAACTTAAACTTGAGTTTTACTAAAATTCAAAGTCAGGGACATAATTACAATTGTGTAAATTACACACACCTACATTGTAGTTTATTCGTTATGCAGTCATCATAATAAAATATCAATCTAGGACTTAATAATGGTGTTAGTCAAATCATTTATTATTTATTAAAATGATATTGTAGTGTTGTGAGAACATAGAACGCACATTACAATAGTAAGTTGGTCAAATAAACATGATTGGGTACAGATTGCTGATAACATGATATAACGAGGAAATATAAGACCAGTAATTTGTATTTTACTGATAGTACCTATAAATAAAAATATGTCGGGTTTAATCAATAGTACGGGCGTTAAAACAAATCGCAAGCACGCCATCTGGCGGCAAAGCAAGAACAACTACGCATTGGCGCGCTTTTTCTAACCACTTGCGTAGTGGGGACAGCAGAATATGGCAGTTGAGTACTGACAGCCTTAGAGCTAACACGTCGTAGCATCAGTGTCGATCCGTAATATTAGTAAGCAAGATTGTAACTGTGAATATTTGAATAAACCCAGTGTATCGAATAATCTATGTGATTTCATTTGCACGATTGTACCCACCGACCTGCCCACACACGTTGTCTTAACCTAAGGGAATAATATCCTGACTTCCCGATGGTTTGCATTGATCGGCCAGCCTTGATGCGACATCAGAATTGGGATTCAGTCATTGATGTAGTAAAAAGAGGAAGATACGTTACGCGCTAACATGGCGATCAGAAAACCTGGGCTCGGCGCACGACTACATGCACCGAAACTCACACATGTGTGTTCAGTCCCAAACCTACAGTTACCGATAGACAAGGACAGAGATATGAGACGGCACTGTAGTGCAAGCGAAATCGCGCTAGCCGCCGAATGTTGGCCGAATCACCGAATGTTTACTATTATGAATGAAATGACATTGCAATATGTGCGTATCGTGTCTCTCACGCATGTTTGTAATATCTATCTCGCTCTCACAAATATGGCGAAGAAAACATTAAATATTATTGTAATTTTCAACAAATTAATGTTTTTAACTGTACTTACGAGTGGTAAATGATCCCGTGTGACTTATTTTTCTTCCTGGTATTATTTAAACACCGCTTAGCTACACAAGAAGTCATTTCGATGCGTATTTATTGCATAAAAATCATAAAAACACTGAAATTAATGAGCTGTGGGGGCCGAGTCACCCACGTCCGTAGGAGAGTACCCTTAGATTCCCTACACGTGGTCCCCGGGTGGTGCAAATCAGGTGACACAACTGGTGGTAGGCTTCGGCCGAAGGCTTGTGACCACCCACTGAGCAAAGACGTACCGCCAAGCGGCCTGGCCGTGTTCCGGATACGATGCTCAGTGTAGCCATCTAGAGGAGTTGGGTCGAGATAGCTGTTCCACTGCAAGCAGACCAGTCTGGCGCGCGCTGTTATGGGCGTATCGGGAGACTAGTCGCGGAGGGTAGCGGGATCCGAGGCACGGTGCACCGCTGGCCGACCGCAGGTAGTTGGGGGCCCAAGTAGTGTGCCAGCCACACATGAAAGGCTGCCCCGCCAACTGTCGAAAAATCCCGGAATGCACTATCGTGCTGGTTGGCGACCAGAAGGGAGGGCCCGATAGACATTCCGGGGGGGCTCGGGCGTCCCCGCAGTCTCCGGGCTAGTGCCCCAATGATGGCGTCCTTTCAGTGCGTGTCTGTAGGTTAGCAGCGTGGAACCTCGTCCCACTTCCTACTCCTCTCTTCCATTCACTCTTCTTTAAATGAAAATGCCAAGGAAAAAAAATACAGGATATAAACAGCGGCTGCACCCCCTCCCACACAAAGTGCACCGCACCAACATTAGAGGTCTGCACTTAAATCTCTCTGCAGTCCACTACCACCTGGAGACTGAAAAACCAGCGCTGTTTTTCCTTACGGAGACGCAGATAGCGAGTCCGTCAGACGCGTCGTACCGAGTGCCGAATGCTTGGAAGCAAGCTAACGTACAGCCCGTGCCCAAGAAGGGCAGTCGAGCTGACCCGGCCAACTACAGACCCATATCTGTAACCTCCATACTCTGTAAGATTATGGAACGTGTACTCAATATAAAGCTCCTGGCATACCTAGAAGCAAACGATATCCTTAGTGACCGCCAATACGGCTTCCGCCGACCTACTGGGGATATTCTAGCTTATGCCATTCACATCTGGAGTGAGGCCATCGAGAGGCACGGGGAAGCGCTTGCCGTTTCCCTCGACATCTCGAAGGCTTTTGATAGGGTCTGGCACGAAAGCCATATTGGTAAGGTTCCTTCATTCGGTTTGCTCGGTGGTCTGTGTGATTGGATTGCAGACTTCCTGAGGGATCGGTCCATTCGAGTGGTTATGGATTATGATGGCTGCACGTCGGACCAATTGGATATTAATGCCAGGGTCCCTCAGGGGTCGGTATTCTCGGCAACTTTATTCTTGCTTCACATTAACGATCTGCTAAAACCCGGCGGCACCTTTAGGTATGCAGACGACAGCACTGTTGCTGAGAGATACATGTCCAACGCTCGAGCTACCGGACCTCAGATTCAGTCTCTGCGGGAGGCCATGGTGGAGCGCTTGAACCTGTCCTTGCAGGCAGTTTCCGAATGGGGCGATGCCAATCTGGTCAGGAGCAATGCTGCTAAAACCCAGGCGTGTCTTTTTTCCGCTAGAAAGAGCCAATTTCACCCGGCTCCAACTTTCCGAGATGTGACCGTGCCAATAACTGACCATCTTGAGCTTCTTGGCGTTACGTTGACATTGACTCTCAATTTTGGCCTCATACATTGAGGCAAAGGCTCAGCTGGCTGCCAAAAAGCTGGGGATACTTGCAAAGGTTAGAAGGTACTTTACGCCAGAACAGCTGCTCAGCTTGTATCAAGCGCAAGTTCGATCATGCATGGAGTACTGTTCTCATCTCTGGGACGGATCCGCCAAATACCAGCTTGATGCACTAGAGTCGATCGAAAGGCGGGCCAAGAGGCTCATCGGCGATGAGGCACTGGTTAAGACAAAGCTTCAGAGCCTTGAACATCGTCGCCGAGTTTCCAGCTTGTCGGTTTTTTATCCGTTGCATTTCGGGGAGTGTGCGATGGAATTGCATGATCTAATTCCACCTAGCTCGTTTCATCATCGGACTACCAGACGTACGGCAATGCACCATAGCTACATGGTAGACATACCACTTATACGCACTAAACGTTTTGGAAATACTTTCATTATGCGTACAGCTAAGGAGTGGAATTCCCTGCCGGAGTCTGTGTTTCCCGATAGCTACAATCTAGGGGTCTTCAAGTCAAGATCATCGTCATCTTACAAGAAAATAATGGAATCTGTGACAAAGAATTTATATAAACCAGATACCAATATAACTGTATTTGTAGGTAATAGTAAAAATGTAAAAAAAGATGACATCACTGAGTATGTAAAAGAGATGTTAAAGTTAAATTGCAATAAAATTATTTTGTGTGCCTTCCCTTACTTAGATAAATTGTCAAATAGACAAAATAATCACATTCACATGCTTAATAAGCATCTGCACTTTCTTGTGAGTCACTATAGTGACAAACTAGTTTTTTTTGACATCAACATTTTTGTTGATAAATTAAAGTCGACAGGCAATACTTTGTATCTGCCTCTTAGGGTAAGACATCAAATAGCTCGGCTATTATCTTATACAATAAACTCAGACATAAGTAGTATGTCGAAGTATCCAACAATTATTGATATTAGTAATAGTACTAATTTAAAGGTGGTAAATACCTTGAATAACGTTAGCAAAGATGCTATTAATATTTATTCTTTAAACTAGTTGATAGGACAAGGGAGGGTACCAATAACAGAATAAATAAGAGTATATCCACCATCAAAAAGGTACCTTCTTGCTCGCAAAAATTTAATTTCAAGAAAAGGTCTGAGCAGAATTCTCTGAAATTATTCCATCAGAATATTCAGGGCTTTTCTTCGAAGCAATTAGAAATCGAACTGTTTTTGGAAAAAACAAGGTTCGAAATTGTTTGTTTTACTGAGCATTGGCTGAAAGATTATGCAATGCTAATCAATTATGAAAATTATACTGTGGGCAGCTGTTTTAACAGAAATATTATGTTGCATGGGGGTTCACTTATATTAATTAAAAATGGTATTAAATCAAAACCCCGTAAAGATATAGTAGACCTATCAGTTGAACATAGTGTTGAACTGTCCTGTGTTGAGTTGGATAAGCATGTCATAGTGTGCGTTTACAGACCCCCTGATTATAAAAACTACTCTATATTCGAGTCAGTAATGGAAGATGTTTTGGCTAAACTTGCAATTGGTAATAAACAAGTAATTGTCTGTGGTGACTTTAATATTAATATTCTAGAAGAAAATTCAGATAGCAGTAGGTTATTAAATCTCTTTAAATCATTTAATTTGTCACATGTATTTATGGAACCAACACGAACTACATTGACTTCTGCTACATGTATTGATAATGTTTTTTGTTGCTGCAACTACTTTGACAAGGCCATTATTAATTATTTGCCTTCGGATCATAGTGGGCTACTGGTGGCCTTTGAGTCCATTATGCTAAAACAACAAGTGCAGATTCAATCCAGACCAATAACATCCGGTAAATTAAATAAATTTAACAGCACTTTAATCAATAAGTTGAGAGATCAGGACCTCACAGTGAATGATGGTAATATTTTGTATGATGAAGTTTTTTCAGTGGTTCAAAAAGATTTCAATTCAATTTTTAAGAAGCAAACTAAAACTATATGCCCTAAGTTTTTATTCAGTGACTGGGCGACTACAGGACTTAGAAAAAGTAGGGAAAGACTTTACGAACTTTACGGCCTTAAGCCTTTTATTAATACTGAAACGTTTAATAAGTATGTTGCTACTTACTCAAGAATTTTTAAAAATACATGTAAGGCAGCTAAGGCCTTGTACATTAGCAATAAGGTTAAATTTGCAGAAAATAAAATCAAAACGGTTTGGCAAATTATAAACAATGAAACGAACAGGAATAAAAGAAATAATAATGATTACACACTTGAGACCACACACGGACTTATTAGAGATAACAAAACAGTTGCTCAAGAGTTTGTAAATTTCTTTACCAACATCCCAATTAAAACTACTGAAACCTTAAATTCTTCGCCCTCGCTAGCTTTTGGATTATTAAACGCGAACGTTTCAGCCTGCCCCAATGAATTTAACTTTTCACATATAAACCCCTTAACAGTAATAAAAGCTTTTAAGCAAATCAAGATAAAACCGACCGAAGATCTATGGGGAATGTCCATCAAAGCTTGTACCTCTATTATTCAGACTATAGCGCCGTACTTAGCTTTGATTTTCAATTTGTGTGTGGATCAAGGAGTCTTTCCGGATCTAATGAAATATAGTAAGGTTATACCACTTTTTAAATCCGGGGACAGTAAAGACACAAATAATTATAGACCAGTATCCGTGTTGCCGGTTTTCAGCAAGGTATTTGAGAAGATAATGCTAAATCAAATGCTCATTCATTTTAATACGAATAACATCTTACATGATAAACAGTATGGTTTCACCAAAGGACGTTGTACAACTGACGCTGGTGTCACCCTATTAAAACACATATTTAATGCGTGGGAAGAGTCGCAGGATGCCATAGGTATCTTCTGCGACCTGTCGAAGGCGTTTGATTGCGTTAATCATGAAACATTACTTCTGAAACTTGAGCATTACGGGCTAGGTCAATCAGCGTTAACTTTGATTAAATCTTATTTGAGTGATAGACAACAATTAGTTCGAATAAACGGTGTGAATTCGTCGGGGTTAAATGTGAAAATGGGGGTACCCCAGGGCTCAATTTTAGGTCCTTTCTTATTTTTAATATACATAAACGATTTACCCCATTTATTCGAAGGCAAACTAAATATGGTGTTATTTGCTGATGACACATCTTTAGTTTTTAAAGTAAATAGACGTACTTGTCAGGTTGACGACGTAAATAACGCGCTACGGCAGGTTCAGGATTGGTTCACTGCCAATAATTTAGTATTAAATGGTAAAAAAACCAAATGCGTAAAATTTTCGTTGCCAAATGTCAAAAGTACTGATTGTGACATTATATTAAACAAGGAGAAGCTCGAATTCGTCGATAAAACGGTTTTCCTGGGGATCACGCTAGACTCAAGGTTACAATGGGGTCCTCATTTAGTATCACTTGCGGGGCGGCTGAGTTCGGCAGCTTATGCTGTCAGAAAGATTCGTCAATTTACTGATGTGGATACCGCTAGGCTAGTCTATTTTAGTTACTTTCATAGTATAATGTCTTACGGTATCTTACTATGGGGAAGGGCTGCAGACATTGAGTCTATTTTTATTCTGCAAAAACGAGCCATCAGAGCGATTTACAATCTTCGCCGCCGTGATTCTCTAAGGGAACTGTTTAAGGACATTAACATCATGACGGTTCCTTGTCAATATATTTATGAAAACATTATGTACGTGAGAAAGAATTTACATCTTTTTAGTAAAAACGGAGACAGACATAATTTCATTACTAGAAATAGGGACCAATTAGTTCAACCAGGTTTCAGACTGGCAAAAGTGGCCTCATCTTTCATGGGGTACTGTACAAAATGTTACAATAAAATTCCTCCCCATATTCTAGAACTGAATGAGACGAAATTTAAAAATTGTATAAAACGCACACTATGCAGGCAGGCATATTATAAGTTGGGGGATTATATCACTGATAAAAATGCTTGGCTCAATGCTAGTCCTGCTCCACAACCACTAGGGCGCAAAAACAAATGATATGTTTATGTTTGTGTTGTATAGACTCGATTTCTTTTAGTATTGTATAGCTGCACAGCACGTGTGTGGGTACTATGTACCCAACTGTAAATCTACCATTTGCTATACCTATGTGTCGTTCGTTGACTTGTGTGTGCCCTGGCAGTTGAGTGTGTCATGCTCTCTCAAATGTCTCTCTGATGGTGGCGCGTGTGTTGGATCATTCGGTTCCCTTCATGATGGTTGAGCTGGGTGGTGCCGATTCATGCGTCATGTTCGTGAACGGGCGCCGTCAGTTGGGATTGGTCATAACTCAACTGCTTCGGATGTTGATGTTTTTCTAGTACCTATTGTATAACTGCACAGACATGTGTGAGTACTTTTAATACTTTATACCTTTACATAGTGTAGTGTGTAGTGCTATTCTGGGTGCATTGTCCTCACATATGTGAATTTATTAATGTATATGTACTCATGTACCTAAATATTGTAAAAATCTTTTTTTTTTTTTTTAAAAAGAGTAAGTATGGAGTTTCTTGTGCATTCTTCTCCATAACAAGCTACTTTCCGAATGCACGGTAGAATCATTTTTTTTTTTTTAAAAGAGTAAGTATGGAGTTTCTTGTGCATTCTTCTCCATAACAAGCTACTTTCCGAATGCACGGTAGAATCAACTTTTATTCCATGTAAATTTAAAAAGTATGGAGTTTCTTGTGCATTCTTCTCCATAACTAGCTACTTTCCGAATGCACGGTAGAATCAACTTGTATTCCATTTAAATTTAAATTGTGACATTCAAAAGTGCCGCTTGGTGGCCCAGTTGAAATAAATATCTTTTGTCTTTGTCTTTAAGAGTGAATAGGTTACTTCCAGGCAAACGTGCTTCACCGTCGACCACATCATCGCTTACCATCAGGTGAGATAGTGGTCAAGGGCGAGCCTATAATTAAAAATTAAAAAAATATATATCGGAGGAAGGTAAATAATTAATAGTTGGGAACGAAGAAATATTGCTTGTAAACTTATTAATTCAGTTTTGTTTAATTGGCAGCATTTAGCTTCTGATTCAAAATTCAATTAGATTTTATTCGATTGACAACACTTCATTTTTCTTATGTCAAAAAACTTGAATTCGATTGGATGTAAAAAAATAAATAAATCTGCCTACGCACTTTTTCAATTATCTAGAAAAGTAAATATAGAAGCATTACTTGTTGCCTATCATGGTCTAGTAGCCTCACTTCTACGATACGGAATTATTTTTTGGGGTAATGCCACGGATAAGGGATTATTATTCAAGGCACAAAAAAGGTGCATTAGAGCCATGTGTGGTCTGAAAACAGATGACAGCTGTGCACCGTACTTTAAATCATTGAAAATACTTACGCTACCGGCGTTATACATATTAGAAATCAGTATCTTCGTCAAAACGAATCCCAACCTTTTTGAAAAAATGACAATGGTACGAAATGTTCCAATTCGTAGTCAGTACAAAAACTGTTTGAATAATTATAAGTGTAAAACTGCATTAGTAAAAAAAAGTGTCCTGGGTATGGCTCCATGTATTTATAATAAAATTCCAGACCCAATACAAGAATTAAATCTCACACAATTTAAGAAAAAAATGAAATTGTTCTTAATTGATAAATGTTATTATAATATTGACGAATACTTAGATGACGAATTAATTTAGAATTACAATTATCTTATAAAATATAGGCATTAAATTATTTTGACATTTTAATTATTTTGACATTGTTAATTATTTTGTCATTTTTAATGATTTTGTAATTTTTCGTTATTTTGACATTTTGAATTATTTTGACATTTTTAATTATTTTGTCATTTTAATTATTTTGTCATTTTAATAATTCCTCATTTAGGTCTGACATATTTGGAGTATTGAATTGTTCAATTTATTTTCTAATTCAATACCAAAATTATGCATGATTTTCAATTTTTTTATAGTAAATTTTAATTTGTAATCCTCAGTTAGATTTGTACACCATATTTGTACGCCTCCTGGCATAACATAGCGCTCTGTTCAAACTTGAGATCTGTATTTATTTACCTATGTTAACAAATAAATAAATGATTGATTGATTGATTGATGTTAAAAGCGGTAGTTTTGCCGGATGTGTGAATAATAAAGCGGCGAGCGTCTATACTGGCGTTCTGTGTGGGTTCTCCCGCCATGGTTGTCCTGGAATTAGAAAGAAAAACGCGCGGATGCACGTTTGGTAAAGTTTGGTGGTTGAAAAGAGTTTTGAGGAAAAGAGTTTAGAGGTATTGTAAAGTGGCGTGTATAAACTTGACAAAGTGTGGTTTTGTTGAGAGAAAGCGAAACGATTGGTGGCCGAATCCACTGCTTCGTTGTTGGATCAAGGACTATCTCTAAAACGGCATAAGTTACCCGCCTTGCGCACGTATTACCCACGATAGGCCCACAAGATCGAGGGTATATGGAAGGAAACCCTCCTGTTTGCGACATATATATATGAGCTTGTGACAGAACATGTGTTTGACCAAAAAGACACGATGGTCAGGTGTTTCCGCAACAACCTACCTGACTGTCTATTTATTTGCCTTTTGATAAAAAAACCTTGGCCACATAGTCATCTCATCTTCCACAGACACTAGATTTTCATTGCATTTTTCTAGAATAGTAATATAATCTTACTATTCTAGAAAAGAGCTATCTCTATCAAATCTTACAACTTGAGGCCAACAATATTAATATAATTGTTCAGCTAGTGATTTCAAGTAATGAATGAACTTGAATTTATTCAATTCTTTGTGTTCAGCTAGTGATTTCAAGTAATGAATGAACTTGAATTTATTCAATTCTTTGTTATGTTAGTAAGCCAAAAAAATAAATAAATGTTCAGCTTTAGAATGACTTAGACTGACTAGCTAAAAAACTGGTAAGTGAAAACAAAAAAAAAATTGAAATTAAAACTGCACATGCAGTTAAAACAGCAAATTTATGCAAGAAAATATTTCTATAGGTACCAAATAATCTAGCAGCCTGCTTGGCCATATGATGCTTTGGGGTTGTAAATTTCATGGAATTACACCAGAATAAACATCTTTTATTGGAACCTAAGACATATTATGTCGTTAAAGTAGCTGTCCGCCAGTTACTTCAGAAGTTGTCAAGACAACTTCTGTCTGGTCCAGTGAGCTATTTGGTTAGCCCTCATACATTTTTTGTTTTTAGACCAACTGGTGGACTAGGGTGAATTCTGTCGTATGTAGCCCGAGCTACTAAAACAACTTTCCGCATGTTCTTTATCGTAGTTAGCTCTGCTATGACCCTCGCTTGCAGATTGGACAACCAGAAAACTTCTGGTCCACATTGGTGTTTTTAGGATAAATATTCCTCTTTGTCACTATTCTAGTGAGTTAGTAATAATCTGAGTGGGTGGAATGCCCAGCCCAGCTAATGGTCTCGCTTTGCTATGAACCTTGTTATAAGGACCTACATTCCTTTTTGCCACTGCTCCAGTGAACTAGTGTTTAGCTGAGTGGGTAGAATGCCCAGCTCAGCTAATAGTCCCAATCTAGGCTGAAAATGTCGCAGAACCATCACTGGAATCCTTTGATACGACAGCCATCTTTCTTGACGTGAAAAGATCTACGTCTGTGACGCCCGACATCTTATACATAGCCTCCGCGGCCTAGGCCAGAAGTCCCACATTTTGAATTGAATACAGCCTCCGCGGCCTGAGACAAAAGTTGCCATATGCTGTAATGTACTACGCCCAACGTTTTGAACATAGCCTCCGCGGCCTTAGCCAGAAGTCCCACATTTTGAATTGAATACAGCCTCCGCGGCCTGGGACAAAAGTTGCCACATTCTACTAAGTACTTACTACTCCTTGAAATGCAATCCGCTATTCCGATTACTACTCGGAAGGTAAGTGGCTAAGAGTGTTAAGTATAACTACTCTACAAGTCTTAGGAGCCCGTTTATAGGCCTTATTAGTGAAGGGTTTGTCACCCCCTCCCCCCTCCCCCGCCTCCATTTTCTGAGGTATGATGCAAAAGTCCTGTTGTCGGACTGTAAATAAAATTTGTCAGTCATTTATGGGGTTAGATCATTATTAAGATTCCGAATCTATAAGTAGCTCCATTTTCTTCATTATATTTCCTGTAATTTTTTTTTATTAGAGTGGAAGTGAAGTCATCCGCTGACTATTTATGACTGCAAATACAGCATGTCCGCATTCCTTTCAATTCTGAATGTTAGAATTTATTTAAATATCGCTCATTTCTCAGATAGCTACGGACTATTTATTAGAAACCAAATAGGGTAGGTAGGGTAGGTAGGGTAGGTAGGGTAGGTAGGGTAGGTAGGGTAGGTAGGGTAGGTAGGGTAGGTAGGGTAGGTAGGGTAGGTAGGGTAGGTAGGGTAGGTAGGGTAGGTAGGGTAGGTAGGGTAGGTAGGGTAGGTAGGGTAGGTAGGGTAGGTAGGGTAGGTAGGGTAGGTAGGGTAGGTAGGGTAGGTAGGGTAGGTAGGGTAGGTAGGGTAGGTAGGGTAGGTAGGGTAGGTAGGGTAGGTAGGGTAGGTAGGGTAGGTAGGGTAGGTAGGGTAGGTAGGGTAGGTAGGGTAGGTAGGGTAGGTAGGGTAGGTAGGGTAGGTAGGGTAGGTAGGGTAGGTAGGGTAGGTAGGGTAGGTAGGGTAGGTAGGGTAGGTAGGGTAGGTAGGGTAGGTAGGGTAGGTAGGGTAGGTAGGGTAGGTAGGGTAGGTAGGGTAGGTAGGGTAGGTAGGGTAGGTAGGGTAGGTAGGGTAGGTAGGGTAGGTAGGGTAGGTAGGGTAGGTAGGGTAGGTAGGGTAGGTAGGGTAGGTAGGGTAGGTAGGGTAGGTAGGGTAGGTAGGGTAGGTAGGGTAGGTAGGGTAGGTAGGGTAGGTAGGGTAGGTAGGGTAGGTAGGGTAGGTAGGGTAGGTAGGGTAGGTAGGGTAGGTAGGGTAGGTAGGGTAGGTAGGGTAGGTAGGGTAGGTAGGGTAGGTAGGGTAGGTAGGGTAGGTAGGGTAGGTAGGGTAGGTAGGGTAGGTAGGGTAGGTAGGGTAGGTAGGGTAGGTAGGGTAGGTAGGGTAGGTAGGGTAGGTAGGGTAGGTAGGGTAGGTAGGGTAGGTAGGGTAGGTAGGGTAGGTAGGGTAGGTAGGGTAGGTAGGGTAGGTAGGGTAGGTAGGGTAGGTAGGGTAGGTAGGGTAGGTAGGGTAGGTAGGGTAGGTAGGGTAGGTAGGGTAGGTAGGGTAGGTAGGGTAGGTAGGGTAGGTAGGGTAGGTAGGGTAGGTAGGGTAGGTAGGGTAGGTAGGGTAGGTAGGGTAGGTAGGGTAGGTAGGGTAGGTAGGGTAGGTAGGGTAGGTAGGGTAGGTAGGGTAGGTAGGGTAGGTAGGGTAGGTAGGGTAGGTAGGGTAGGTAGGGTAGGTAGGGTAGGTAGGGTAGGTAGGGTAGGTAGGGTAGGTAGGGTAGGTAGGGTAGGTAGGGTAGGTAGGGTAGGTAGGGTAGGTAGGGTAGGTAGGGTAGGTAGGGTAGGTAGGGTAGGTAGGGTAGGTAGGGTAGGTAGGGTAGGTAGGGTAGGTAGGGTAGGTAGGGTAGGTAGGGTAGGTAGGGTAGGTAGGGTAGGTAGGGTAGGTAGGGTAGGTAGGGTAGGTAGGGTAGGTAGGGTAGGTAGGGTAGGTAGGGTAGGTAGGGTAGGTAGGGTAGGTAGGGTAGGTAGGGTAGGTAGGGTAGGTAGGGTAGGTAGGGTAGGTAGGGTAGGTAGGGTAGGTAGGGTAGGTAGGGTAGGTAGGGTAGGTAGGGTAGGTAGGGTAGGTAGGGTAGGTAGGGTAGGTAGGGTAGGTAGGGTAGGTAGGGTAGGTAGGGTAGGTAGGGTAGGTAGGGTAGGTAGGGTAGGTAGGGTAGGTAGGGTAGGTAGGGTAGGTAGGGTAGGTAGGGTAGGTAGGGTAGGTAGGGTAGGTAGGGTAGGTAGGGTAGGTAGGGTAGGTAGGGTAGGTAGGGTAGGTAGGGTAGGTAGGGTAGGTAGGGTAGGTAGGGTAGGTAGGGTAGGTAGGGTAGGTAGGGTAGGTAGGGTAGGTAGGGTAGGTAGGGTAGGTAGGGTAGGTAGGGTAGGTAGGGTAGGTAGGGTAGGTAGGGTAGGTAGGGTAGGTAGGGTAGGTAGGGTAGGTAGGGTAGGTAGGGTAGGTAGGGTAGGTAGGGTAGGTAGGGTAGGTAGGGTAGGTAGGGTAGGTAGGGTAGGTAGGGTAGGTAGGGTAGGTAGGGTAGGTAGGGTAGGTAGGGTAGGTAGGGTAGGTAGGGTAGGTAGGGTAGGTAGGGTAGGTAGGGTAGGTAGGGTAGGTAGGGTAGGTAGGGTAGGTAGGGTAGGTAGGGTAGGTAGGGTAGGTAGGGTAGGTAGGGTAGGTAGGGTAGGTAGGGTAGGTAGGGTAGGTAGGGTAGGTAGGGTAGGTAGGGTAGGTAGGGTAGGTAGGGTAGGTAGGGTAGGTAGGGTAGGTAGGGTAGGTAGGGTAGGTAGGGTAGGTAGGGTAGGTAGGGTAGGTAGGGTAGGTAGGGTAGGTAGGGTAGGTAGGGTAGGTAGGGTAGGTAGGGTAGGTAGGGTAGGTAGGGTAGGTAGGGTAGGTAGGGTAGGTAGGGTAGGTAGGGTAGGTAGGGTAGGTAGGGTAGGTAGGGTAGGTAGGGTAGGTAGGGTAGGTAGGGTAGGTAGGGTAGGTAGGGTAGGTAGGGTAGGTAGGGTAGGTAGGGTAGGTAGGGTAGGTAGGGTAGGTAGGGTAGGTATGGTAGGTAGGGTAGGTAGGGTAGGTAGGGTAGGTAGGGTAGGTAGGGTAGGTAGGGTAGGTAGGGTAGGTAGGGTAGGTAGGGTAGGTAGGGTAAGTAGGGTAGGTAGGGTAGGTAGGGTAGGTAGGGTAGGTAGGGTAGGTAGGGTAGGTAGGGTAGGTAGGGTAGGTAGGGTAGGTAGGGTAGGTAGGGTAGGTAGGGTAGGTAGGGTAGGTAGGGTAGGTAGGGTAGGTAGGGTAGGTAGGGTAGGTAGGGTAGGTAGGGTAGGTAGGGTAGGTAGGGTAGGTAGGGTAGGTAGGGTAGGTAGGGTAGGTAGGGTAGGTAGGGTAGGTAGGGTAGGTAGGGTAGGTAGGGTAGGTAGGGTAGGTAGGGTAAGTAGGGTAGGTAGGGTAGGTAGGGTAGGTAGGGTAGGTAGGGTAGGTAGGGTAGGTAGGGTAGGTAGGGTAGGTAGGGTAGGTAGGGTAGGTAGGGTAGCCCTACCTACCCTACCTACCCTACCTACCCTACAAACCCTAGTTATCGTCATATATGTGGTATAAAAATAGAGTCATATATGTGGAATAAAAGTTGGCGAATTAGTCCTCCAACCAATTAAATGCACATTGAAAATGATTGAAATGATGAATTTTCTTTTCGTTAGAGCTATGTTCGGTGCTTTCATTGTTTATAAACTTCAATATTTTTGCCTAATTATGTTGGTAAATTTAGCTGTTTGTACGGAATTATCGGTGCGCACTTAACCGGTTTTAATTTAATCCAATCGCTTTCGCGACGCTTTCGATTGTAGGATTTCACTTTTTAAGAGCCACTGGCCTCAGAATAGTAAGAAATTAGCCGAGGATACTCACGAAGGCACCCCCTTAGGCCTGATACCGAGGATAGAGACCACTGCATCGAGGAAGTACCCCGGGATGTAGTGCAGGAACCAGGTCAGCAGCCAGTACACCAAGATGCTCTTCGTCTCGATGCCGTAACAGTACCACAGTGCCTTGGGTGAGCTGAGGCGGTAGAATTCGTCTTCTTGAATGGTGCCTGTGATGTCACCTGTAGATTACAACACGACATAATATCACGCGTGTATTCCTCCAAGTGTTCGGCAGAGTTGGACCTATAGGACATCCATATATCGCCAGTTAAGGCCTATGTCCCATGAAGGCGAGCCTATTGCCATCAACCGAACATAAGTCCAGACTCCGGGCTGATACTGTTAAATTCCAGCTGGAAAAACGCAATAACAGTTTACCCGACCCAAGCATCGAACCCAGGAGCTTATGTCCAGCAGCAGCACTTGCGAACCCTAGACCACACTCTTGCTTCTAGTCCAGAATGCAGATGCCTATATAGCTGCCATAGAAACTATTATACGATGACGTCAACTATGATACAGTCACAGTCTGTGTAAACTTCACTTTCTAATTATTAATTTTGAAGCTTTATAACTTCGCTGATTAAGATATTTTAGAAAATCTTGCATATTTGTTTACAAGATCTAAAAAGGATTTTATTTAGTACGTAGAGATTAGTTACGCGGAACGGTTAGTACAGTGGCTGAGCGATTGGATGCTGCGGTGCGTGTCGTGGGTTCGATTCCCAAAAATAACAAATATTTGTATGACCTACAGATAGTTGTTTTGGGTTTGGCTGTTTGTGTGTGTGAGTTTCATACACATCACATCATCAGCCTATTAATGTTTCCACTGTTGCGACACAGGCCTCCTCTTTGTAAGAGGGAATGGGCCGTAATCCACCACGCCGGCCCAGTGCAGGTTGGTGGGAGTCACATGTCTACGAATTTTTGGTTTTAGGACATGCCGGTTTCCTCTAGATGTTTTCCTTCACCGTTTTGAGAGCTGTGGTGAAGAAATAATTTACACAAAGTTAAGCGTCTGTCTGGGCTCGAACCCACGACCTACAACTTGTAAGTCGCGGCCGATACCACTGAGCCACTAGTGCTCTCTCCCTGTCTGTTTGAGTTTAAATGTTTGTAATGCTTCTACGATATAGAAGATACTCCTAGTGTGGGCCAAAGTATTAATAAAAATAAAGAAGTAAAGGAAAAAAGAAAGAAATATAAGAAAGGAAACAAAGAAAGGAAAAATAAAGAAAGAAAGAACAGAAAGAAAAAATAGAAAGAAAAAATTAAAAGAAAGATATTATAAAGAAAAAGAAAGCTAGAAACAAAGACCTTTTCTTCCTTTTCTTTCTTCTTCCTGTCAAATCAAAAATAAGCAATTTTGGGCCTGTAGAATGCTGCAGTAAATAAAGAAAGTACTCACCCCACTTGGTGTTATAAGGCGAACTGCTCACAGTGTACATGGGAATGTCCCCGTCCCACTGCTGTCGGTTCTGCACCGAGTCCCACCCAGCAGCTATGACGGCATTGTTCACGTAGTCCACCGGAGCGTACGACACCACCACATCTTTTTCTGAGAAAACGACGTGCAAAACGCCCAGCCCTATACCGAGGAGATACTGAAATTGGGATAGTTAATTATTCATTCGTTTGTTTTCTTTAAAACTTCACTTCTGAGCAGAGCGGCTCTGCAATACTGACACCATGACACTTTAAATTCACCGTTTAAATTTTCAGCCGATTAAATGCCTTATTAGCGGTGTATAATATCATGTAGAGTAGAATAATAATCCACAGCGGCAAATCTCCAAAGAAACTAGCCATCGGCGCGGGATATATTGCGAGGGTCACACTGAAAGTTTTTGCTTCAAGACTCGGACCATAACTGGGAGGGCCTTTATTAGTGTGCCAAAGTACAACCGGTGCGCGAGAGCCGGCGCGCGGCTTCGCAGCGAAACATCGCATCCCTAACTCTCGCCGGACTGCTACGGTAGTGCGCGTCATCATCAACTATCCGCTACAGGTGGATAAGCTACGAGTGGGCTACGCGCTGCGCGTTGATCAGCTGCGAAACGGATTCTTAGCTAGCCTGCTAATCTGTGTTTTAGCGCTGTCGCACTTTTACTATAACGTTGTTAGCAAGCAAGTACAGAATACCATGCCGAAGAAAGCGCGCGTGCCCCCTGATACTCCTGCCCGAGAGACGGATAATCTGCTATTTTCTCAACTCCAGACATTTTTGGCTATCATCAGTAGATCCATCTTCCTCTTCTTCAATCAAAGAAAAGAAGATATATGAGAAAGTCAGATACTTGGTGGTTCTCGAGCAATTTTATAACGACCAATATAAGGTACATGTACAAAACACTTACAATACCAGAAGCGTGAGGGAACGTAAGTTCGTGCGAGCTCCGGTTAAAAATTATTATGGTAAGAGAACTAACAAGTATCTGACCCCTACGATTTTCAATGACCTGGATTGGCTACGTAAAGAAAATGTGAATATGACTAAAAGAACCCTTAAGAATAAATTGAGAAATGTACTGCTCAAGGAAATAGCCGCTAACTGCGATGAATGATGATAGATAATACTTGAAATTGAAACCTTGAATTGAATTTTATTTTATTTGATTTTAGTGATTTTGTTTTATTTTGGTAATAATGATTTTATTTTATTTTATTTGATTTTAGTGATTTTGTTTTATTTTGGTAATAATGATTTTATTTTATTTTATCTGATTTTAATGATAAATTCTAACTGATTATTTATTTTATTTTATTGTATTGACATTGTATTTGAATGATTTAATTTAATTTTAATATTTAATTTGTTTTGCTTTTGATTATTTATCAGATTTGTGTGATTTTCAATGCAAGGGGTGTAATTATTTGGAAATGAATGAATTACTCTTATTATTAGTAACCTTGATATCAAAACTGTATATAAGTAAGATTTAATACGAGCGCTTATCCCGCCGACAAACTGTTACGCAGTTTGGTGGGTATAATTAAATGTGTAAAATTGTATGATCCAAAATAAATGATTTATTATTTATTTTTTTTTTTTTTTTTTTAATCAATAAATATCAATCAATATAAAACCACTCAAACGTCCATGTTGATTGTTGAAGACTGATATTCGTTATCTGTGGTCTCCAACTATCATTTTATATTAGCTGTGTCATCTGTCATCATCGTAGGCCAATCACAATCGCGCGTGGTCACGTGAACAGCGACAAATATTGTTCCCATCTCCCTCTTCCTCGAATTTTGTAAAAATCGTTTTTTCTTATTGAATATATACTCATTATTGAATTCATTTGCAACGGACGTATTTTATTGAAGAGTTCCTCAACAACGGAAGAAAAGTCGAAGGTCGGTAGACAGGTGATCGCACACGCCCCTACATGCTGATCCTTCTAACCGGACGAAGAATAATACAATTAACAAGAAATTAGCGACCATTGGATACCTACGAGGCGAAAATATTACAAGATCCATTGTTCGAGGAACCGTTGGAAGCTGGTAAAATTCTCGTTGGAGCATCTACAACGATATTCCCAGCGATATCAAGGAGCAAAACCAGAAGAAGCTTGGCAAAAGGAGGAGTTGAAATACAACGGGATCGTCAATACGAGCATAGCGCACACTCGGTACGATCAACCATCTCATCCTATCCATAAACTTCTTCTTTCTCTTGTGTGATACCGTGCTTTCATACTGATTTCAGTAATTATTGCGACAGTGAACTGCGTGTTTGCTTAGTCATTCTCATCGAGCAGCTTCGGTGCCGCAGCTAGCACCTGCTGTACGCGGTGAATTTAATTGTAAGTACCTCCCCTTTTCACTAGTCACCAAAATGCCACTAGATGCTAATGTGGATAAGTCCAGAGCCAAATTCCCTAGTCAATTTGATGAAAAATGTGATCAAATTGTCCGTGACCTTGTTCGGAAACGCGGAATAATTAAGGGTAGACTCACAAAGTTTTCAAATTATCTTAACACGTTAGCCAAAGAAAAGATTTTATCGCCGCAAAATAGCATTGATTTAAAGTTACGTGTGAAAGGTGCTAATAGTCTGTTTAACGAATTTAACGATCTTCAAACAAAACTCGAAGAAAATGTCCGAGATTGTGATCTAGAAGATCAATTAAATGAACGGGAGTTGTTTGAGGATTGCTATTATGGAACGATGTCCCAGGCAGAATTACTGTTAACCAGTGATAGGGTCAGCGACAGCTCCGGTAATTCCTGCAATCATAATTCCTGGCATTCAAGTAAATTAAAGTCTGTCAAATTACCCACAATAACGATGCCCACCTTTAATGGCTCATTTGAACATTGGTTGGAGTTTAGAGACACTTTTTTGTCATTAGTACACAATTCCACAGAAATCAGCGATATTGAAAAGTTTCACTATTTAAAATCTTCATTAAAGGGAAGCGCTGAATCAGTCATAGATGCATTAGAGTTTTCTTCAGACAATTATATTGTTGCATGGGAATTATTGTTAAATAGATACAATAACAATAGACTGTTAGTGTAAAACCATGTCAAAACTTTATTTAACTTACAACCGCTAACTAAAGAGTCGCCTATTTTACTAAGAAAACTTATTGACACTGTTTTAAAGAATTTAAGGGCATTGAAAATCTTAGGTGAACCTACAGAGTATTGGGATACGATTATTATTTACACAATTGTGTCTAGATTAGACAAAATTACAGAACGTGAGTGGGAACAACACAAGGGCACTTTGTTGTCAAAAGGTGATTGTAGCACATCTTTAAAGGTAGAAAATATAATTAAATTTCTTGAGGGTAGGGCTGACATGTTGGAAACATTGCACTTGTCACACAACAAAGATGTTCAAGATAGTAAAAAACCAAACACAACAAAATCATTCTCGCAGTGCAACGTTTCCACCAATAAGTCACAGAGCCGTTTCACTAATGTCAAGAGATTATGTGTAATGTGTAATGGGAATCATCCTCTGTACTCGTGCCAAAGGTTTCTTGGTATTGATTTAGAGTCTAAGCTTAAACTTATAAGTGAACACAAGTTGTGTGAGAATTGTCTTCGTTCGGGGCATACTGTTGACACTTGTAGATTTGGCCCGTGCAGAAAGTGTAACCAGAAACACAATTCTTTAATACACAAGGATGAAGTTGCTAGCCAGTCGATAACGCTGCATTCATTTAGCGAAAATAATAAATCATTAATTAATTCTAAACGTGACACGCCCCGTTCCCCCACTTGCGTTTCGTCGTCTACAAATATTGTCCCAATACAAGTAAGCAAAGCACACACTACCACGCAGACACATTACGCGCAGCCTGCTTGTGTGCAACCTGTACTACTATCTACGGCGCTTATTGAGATAGCCGATAAACATGGCAAGTACCATACGGCGCGCGCGCTCCTAGACAGTGGAAGTCAAAGATGTTTTATCACTAAGCCATTTTGCGAATTATTAGGCGTTAAATTAATACAGTCCACTCACGAAATTCATGGTGTAGGTGATACTGTGACTCAGTGTACGCAAACTTGTGTCATAGAAATTAAATCGCGCATTAACACATACACCTTCAGTATACAATGTTTTGTTTTACCGCATATAACGTCTCTGCCACCTGTGTGTGAATTAAGCGCACAACAGTTCTGCATTCCAGACAACATACAGTTGGCCGACCCGTACTTTTTAGATTCCAAAAATATTGATATTTTATTAGGCGCAGATCATTTTTGGAATTTATTAAACAATGATAAAATAAGGTTAAATATTGGACCTATTTTACATAGCACTAAATTAGGATGGATTATGTCAGGGCCACTTAATTTAAACACACGCAGTGCCAAGCAAATTAAGTGTAATTTTACACAATCAATTGATACACAACTTAGAATGTTTTGGGAACTTGAGGAAGTTTCTAAGGTCTGGGATAAGCGCACGGATGAGGAACGTGCATGCGAGGAACACTTCGTTCACAATATGACGCGAAATAGTGAAGGGAGATTCTGTGTACGTATTCCTTATAAACTCCCATCCGACACATTAGGAGAAACGTTTCCTCAAGCTGAACGTCGCTTTTTAGCGTTAGAAAAGCGCTTGCAGCGATCACATACGTATAAAAAATTATACAGTGATTTCATACACGAGTATGAGGAATTAGGTCACATGATTTGTGTTGAAACATACGGATCCCCACATTATTTTATGCCGCATCACGGCGTCTTTCGTGAACACAGCACCACGACCAAACTGCGTGTTGTGTTCGACGCGAGTGCCGCCTCGAGTTCTGATGTATCATTTAACGACATTCAATTAGTAGGCCCACCTATACAAGGGGATTTATTTGCCATTCTTTTACGCTTTAGGCAACATAAATATGTAGCTTGCGCGGACATTGAAAAAATGTACCGTCAATGTTTAGTAGCAGACGACCAACGCGACATGCAGCTTATTCTATGGCGCGATGAACCGTCACAGCCATTACGTATTTTTAGACTCAATACTGTCACATACGGAACCGCGTCCGCCCCATTTCTAAGTGTGAGATGTTTGAAGCAGTTAGGGTTAGAAAGTACGGATTCCGATGTTCAGAGAGTTATTAGTCAGGACTTCTATCTAGTCGACGATCTGATTACAGGTTCTGATGATAAAAACAGACTATTGAAATTATGTGAAAAGGTTACCAACACATTAAAATTAGGATGTTTTCCACTACGCAAGTGGAAATATAACTTTTACCCCGATGTGGACGTAGACGTCCACTCACCCCACGCCACAGAGGAATGCAAATTTATTGAAAACGATAATTCTAAAACTTTAGGTTTGGGTTGGTATAATTTGTCGGATCAATTTTATTTCAATACAAATTGCGAAACTGATAATAAACCTATAACAAAGCGATCGATATTATCAAACATTTCACAAATTTTTGATCCATTAGGTCTACTTAGTCCGGCAATTATGCGTGTTAAAATATTACTACAACAAATATGGTTGTTAAAAATTGGTTGGGATGACGAGCTGCCTAACGGTGACGTCACGCGGCTGTGGAACCGGTTTGTTTCATCTCTGTCTATTCTCAATACAATTAGAATACCTCGTCACGTGTTAGGCACTAACTATACTTGTATAGAGATGCATATATTTACCGATGCCTCACAGTCTGCGTACGGCGCTTGCATTTATTTGCGCTCAGTTAATTATAATAACTTAACGGTATCAGTGCAGTTATTGTGTTCTAAAGGAAAGGTGGCGCCTATAAAGCCAGTCAGTGTGCCTAGATTAGAGCTGTGTGGTGCTTTAGTTGGTACAAGATTGTACGAAAGGGTTAAATCCTCATTACAGTGTGAGTTTAGAAATGTTATGTTTTGGACGGACTCAACTATCGTTTTAGGTTGGCTTCGTATGGCACCAAACCAGTTAAAGACGTTCGTTCAAAATAGAACATCAGAAATACATGAATTAACAAAGGAACTTCCGTGGCGTCATGTCAGTGGCAAAACAAATCCAGCTGACTTAGTATCACGCGGCGTCTGCCTGCAGGATCTGTCTTCTTCATCACTGTGGTGGAATGGACCTGAGTTTCTTCATGATATTAATTTTAATTGTGAACAAGTCGCTATTGGTACACTCACTGATCATACCGTTGAGCCGTTACCAGAAGTAAAATCAAGTGTTATTTCTCTGATAGCCGGCGACAATTCATCCCAATCATTTCTGTTTCCGTTCGCTCGTTTTTCTCAGTTTGTCCGCATGCGTCGTGCTATGGCATATGTGCTGCGCTTTATTCATAATACGCGTAATAAAAATAGTTTGCGAACGGGTACCATAAGCGTTAGCGAATTAAATGAGGCTAACAACACATTAGTTAGGTTATGTCAATTAGAAGCATTTTCTGAGGAATATAAATTAATAGCAAAAGGAATTAATTTAAAAAATAGGCATAATTTATCTAAATTAAATTTATTTATGGATAACTCAGGAATTTTGCGTGTAGGTGGCCGTATTCAGAATGCGCCAGATTTTGACTATAACAAGAAATATCCAATATTGTTATCGAGTAAACACTATTTTTCATTTCTGTTGTTTCGCCATGAGCACAAGCAGATGTTGCATGCAGCTCCGCAGGCTTTGCTATTTCACCTACGTGAATCGTGGTGGCCAGTCGGTGGCAGAGAGTTAGCCCGTAAGGTAGTCCATGAATGTACCACATGTAAGCGCATTCGAGGGAAAACATTGTCACCCATGATGGGTAATTTACCCAAAGAACGAATTACTCAAAGTCATCCGTTCCTACGGTGTGGGGTGGACTACGCTGGGCCAGTGTTCATATTGAACAGAAAAGGTAGGGGTGCCAAAACAACAAAGGCATACATCTGTTTATTTATTTGCTTTGTAACACGAGCGGTACACTTGGAGCTTGTCAGTGACCTTACCACTGATGCATATTTACTTGCAGTAAAACGTTTTATCTCTCGACGTGGTAAACCTAATGAAATCTTTTCTGATAATGGCAGAAACTTTGTGGGTCTAATGAACGAGTTTGCTCAGTTCTTGGCTAAATGTAGTCCAGATATAAAGGAATATGCTGCTAGTCAGCAAATCAAGTTCCACTTCATTCCACCTTACGCTCCGCATTTTGGTGGCCTGTGGGAAGCGGGGGTAAAATCTTGTAAGTACCACTTACGCCGAGTAGTGGGAAACGCGCATCTTACATTCGAGGAATTTAGTACGGTGTTAACACAAATCGAGGCTGTCCTGAATTCCCGTCCTATAACCCCTCTGTCCGCAGATCCGGATGACTTTCTTCCCCTCAGCCCAGGTCACTTCCTGGTTGGTCGTCCGCTTACAGCGCCTGCCTGCACTGACGTGACGGAAACGCCAACGCATCGCGTCTCACGCTACCAGAGGCTAGAACAGATTCGGCAGCATTTCTGGTCCCGCTGGGCGAAGGAGTATGTGTCCGAGTTACAGGTCAGAACAAAATGGCACAACCATACCACTGGAATTGAACCTAACACGATGGTCATCATCAAAGATAACAACCTGCCACCACTTAAATGGCAATTGGGGCGCATACTCAAAACGATTCCTGGCAAAGATGGTGTTTCCAGAGTGGCAGATATACGCACTTCATCTGGCATAGTGAGACGAGCTTTCGCGAAAATCTGTCCCCTCGTCGAGCAAGACCGAATAACGTCAGGAAGCCACGCAGTTCAGGAAGACATAGAAAGCTAGTGCTTTCAAGGCCGGCGGCATGTTGAAGACTGATATTCGTTATCTGTGGTCTCCAACTATCATTTTATATTAGCTGTGTCATCTGTCATCATCGTAGGCCAATCACAATCGCGCGTGGTCACGTGAACAGCGACAAATATTGTTCCCATCTCCCTCTTCCTCGAATTTTGTAAAAATCGTTTTTTCTTATTGAATATATACTCATTATTGAATTCATTTGCAACGGACGTTTTTTATTGAAGAGTTCCTCAACAACGGAAGAAAAGTCGAAGGTCGGTAGACAGGTGATCGCACACGCCCCTACTAACGGAAAAAAATGGCTACCCGTCCATGTTCCCCGGCGCCATTTTGCGCTATCGCCCGGTCTCAGTAAAACGTCGATTTCTCGGAAGTTTTGTATGGAAACCATGTATGAATATTATGTTTTTAGAATTGCTATGAAATAAGCTATCAGATTTCACAGGGATTTACCCAGTTTTACCTTGCAATTTATTTGTAAATATTGTGGATTATTTCACAATGTTTTAATTTTATTAACTACTAACTGTTCCCCGCGGCTTCACTCCCGTGGCCCACCCCACAGGACCCGTTTCCGGGAGGCTTTCTATTGGTGAAAGAATTTTAAAATCGGTCCAGTAGTTTCGGAGCCTATTAGGTACAAACAAAAAAATCTTTCCTCTTTATTATATTGGTATAGATTTAATGTTAATGTTTTTATTAATTATTAATATAAAGTAAAAAAAAAGTGATCAAAAATAAAGAATCAATAAAAAAATACTTACTACTAGCGACTGGACGTGCACCTGACTTTGACAATATTGCGTCGGGGTGGATCCAACGACCAGCGGTGTATTTTTTCTTCACAATTGTCTATTAAAGTATCGACTAAAACCAAGATCTATCGAGAATATCCGTCCACGTGACATAATTCTACAAAAACTTTACTGGCCTGTAGTACTGACCTGAATTTTTCCATTTTTAATGGATGGGCGAATTATGGTGAATGACGTTTCTCGATTCTTTTTAGATTCGAAAAATGGATGGGTGAAGGGCGTTTTGCGTTTCGTTTGAGCCTGAAACCCCAAACATCACCTCGCGTTCTAAGCGACTTCGACCAGACTTCTCTCCGGAGTGTGAATGGAAGAATTTTGAGGATAAAATAATGACGTTATTTACCTCTTGGTAAACTGACCAAGACGCTTGGGAAATTAACATCTGAGTTGAGGTAAATTAAACTTCAAAATGCGGAGATGCAAAAAACTAATGCCGAAACCTTAAAAACTGTAGAATTTCTGAGTCAAGATTACGATTGTATTAAAAAAATCATTTTTGCAAAAAAATACTACCGACTTACAAACAGGAAGTCGCTGTCTTTCTTGTTGCCCATTTTTTTGCGATATGGACACCGACTTCCAAAATTAAGTTATTTTTTACTTTGTAGTTTTTTGTTTGTAAGTCGGTAGTATTTTTTTGCATAAATGATTTTTTTATTTTGCTCTTTTTAGTTATACCTACCTAAAATAGGCAAGTTGTTTAGTACGGTGCCTATAACGCCAGAATAGATTACCCGAATAACACGGTACTTGAACATAACCGGTGAAATGAGAGATCTGCGTACCCCTTTCGAGCGTACTGGCGTGATGATATGTTATGATATGGTATAAACAATAAACGCACATGCGATTGCAGCAATCTCGAATGATTTGAATTGCCGTCATTATTGAAGAGTTCTGTTGTATATCTCCGAAGTTCTTCATCAGATCTTCACCAAATTAAAATGGAACCAATTTTGAAACATACTCTTTCAAACAAAAAAGAATTTACAAAATCGGTCCACAATTGACGGAGATATCGGTGAACATACATTAAAAAAAAAAAAACATTTAAGAAGTCGAACATAGAACCTCCTCCTTTTTGGTAAGCCGGTTAAAAAATCACTGCGGAAATTAGAAAAAGAAAACAGTGAACAGCGCAATTATATACTGGATGTGGAAAATAAAGTACAAGATCTACAGTTGAGCTCAAGATCATCATGTATTGAGATAAGGAATGTCCCAGCAATTGAGAAGGAAACAGCTAGAGACTTAACTTCGATTGTTCTAAAAACCTGTGAGACTGTCCAGCCGTCGGATAACCCAGCTCAACTACGTGACGTATATCGTTTGCCCGGAAAAAAAAGGTTCAAACAGACCGATAGTTGAATGCTGGATGCCTGCCGTACGTTCAATAAAGGGTCTGCCATCAACTGAAAAACTGAACACGGGACACATTGGTGTTCCAAGTGAAATCAAACCAGTTTATATCACCGACGACTTCGCTCGCACCCAGCGACAACTATTCTTCGAGGCATGGTCTTTTGCTAGAACGCACAAGTATAACTTTTGTTGGTCGCAAAATGCAATTTTTTTTTTCGTGAACGTGAGGTAGGTAATGGACTCCGTTGTTATAAAATCAACTTCTTGTCTTAAGAAACTGCTTACCCCTGCAAAATAAACGCAAGTTATCTCATTTCTATTCTTACCGCATGCTTTTAGAATTTGTTAGATCCTTACATTTTCGTTTACTTATAACTCGAGGTCTACTTCCCTCTTACAAATTACTTTTTTATCAATATTAATTATTACCTTATAATAATATCATAAAGATTGACAACTTTATGTAATGCATCTTATATATATCAACCTCTGTAAATACATCGTACCTCTTTAATTAAACCGTGCAAAAACTATAATCTTTTGAGAACTTGTTATTATAAACACGCAACTCATATCATACCTACGTCAATGTACATCCTATTGACTATATTATTTCTACTTAATTTACTTGCAACTTCCAAAATAGAATTACTAAATATTTATAAAACTAAAATACACATATTCCGCATGGTTGAAATCAATATGCACTTAACTCAACATTCGATTCTGACACTTTAAATGATATTGAATCCTTTGGTATGAGTGATTCATATATCTGTGTACCATATATCTGAGTCATTCATTCGCGTTCGATTTTTGCTGAGACCAGTTGTGTTACATGTGATCGCGCGCGTACCACAGTTTAAAAGTGCTTACGCATCAAAATATCGCCGTCCAGTCGGATGCAACGCAATGACCTAGTTATTGCGTAATGCTGGCTGCAGGCCAATATTATTGTTAAGGCGAAGTTAATACTCGATTAATTTCTACAATGAGTTCGAATAAGGAAAAACTCAGCTTGAACTTATCAACAGAGACTGAACATCTGTTGTACAAGTACCTTTGTAAATAACAAAGGCAGCGTGAAAAGCTGCAAAAAAACGTAAATGACTTAAAAAGTCAGATAGAAAACCTCCAGCAATAGCTTAAACGTCAAGCGGAGAACCCATCGAAATCAGCTACTACAACCGCCCCTGAGACTTCTCCCCCGCCTGTTGAATATACAACGGACGAAGAAGAACTCGCTCGAGAAACAGGATGGATACGGCAAAAAAGCAGAAAGAAAAGAAAATTGAACACCTCGCCCAACCCACTCGAATGAACAAGGAAGTGAACATAATAAAGGTAAGGGAAAAACCATTAAAACTCCTTTGCCACCACCTATTGTAGTAGATGGTATCCAGGATTAACAGAAATTCTTTGATTTTTTTGTCTGAGATCCAACCAGCTGACGCGTTCAGCATCAAAATGATGAACGGCGATACAATCAAAGTAAATGCCAGAAACGATGATTCATACAGAGCAATTACAAAGGCCCTCTCTCTCAACAATTGCCTTTGGCACTCGTATGAGAACAAGCAAGAGACACAAATTAGAGTGATGGCAAAAAAATTGCATTTCACATGCATTCCGGAGAGAATTGTTAAAGATTTGAGTGGCAAAGGCTACAAAATTCTAGAAGCAGTCATCAAATTGAGTTGGAAAACCAAAGAGCCACTCAATATGTTCATGCTAACATTCTCAAACGATGAAGAAACAAAATTGGTTTAGATACTATTGTTATGTAAAATATTAGGTTTACTGTAGTTAGCGCATTAATCATATTGGGTGTAATCCTGTAAAGATTTATGTGATAAGGTTGATATAAATAACATTTTTAACATCAAAACTGTATTGGGATGTAATGTGGAAATACAACCGGTAAAATCCACAAAACTGGTACCTCAGTGTTTGCACTGAGGTACCAGTTGAGTGAGTACCGATGCCAGGCTTACGGCCATACGAAAAAGTACTGCTCCAAAGAACCGAGGTCCGTAAAGTGCACAGGCAAATATCTGACGAAGGACCTGTGGAGCGCCACATCCAGCTAACTACAGAGGATGTATCGTAGCTAAAGAAATCCAGCAGATTAGAAACAAAAAATCGAAAGGCAATAATTCTGCCCCTCAACAAAATTCACCTAGTGGACAAGCCGAAGTCCCCACCCTGTACCAACGAAGGCAAAGCACTACAATTAAAAACGTATCTTATGCCCAAGTAGCTACAAGAGGCATAGCCAAGGCGCCTGTGGTTGATATGAACAGTGACAAAAAGTTAGATGAAATCTTAAAGTTAATGTCATCATTCGACGAGAGATAGAAAAAAAATTAAAATAGCAACAAAGCTGCTACTACTAAGCCACAAAAATGAATACAACACTAAGAATTATGGCGTGGAACTTAAATGGGTTACAAAAACATCAGAACGAGTTACAAGTAGTATTAGACACAGAAAAGATTGATTTGTGCCTGATATCAGAAACTCATTTCACAAAGCAATCTCACATTAAGTTTAAAGGGTACAAAGTATACCATGCACTTCAGCCAGACAATTCTGCAAGAGGTGGTAGTGCTATTATAGTAAATGAAAACCAACAGCACTTTGAAGAGTTTAAATACGAAGAGAAGGACATCCAAGCAGTGGCAATTTGTCTACAAACCAAAAAATATCCTCTAACAGTATCTGCCATCTACTGTCCACCACGGTATATGATAAAAAAGAACCACTATATGAACTTTCTAACTCGCTTTAGAACTCGATTTATCTTAGGAGGTGACTTCAATGCTAAAAATACGTATTGGGGCTCAAGACTAACAACTATTAAAGGCAAAGAACTACTAAATGCCATAAAAGAGCTGAAATGTGATGTCATATCAACTGGAAAGCCCACCTACTGGCCAACAGATCAAAATAAAATACCGGTCTTAATAGATTTTTTATAACCAAGGATCTATTAACTAGTTATATGAAATCGGAACAAAGTTATGACATAAACTCAGATCACTCTGCAATATATCTTGAAATAAGCGAAACTATTTAGTGTAAAGAAAACAGGCCCACTCTTGTTAATAAGTGTACTGTTAGCGACGAGACACGATTAGCATATGAGGTCGATATGATTAAGTGTAGATACATAAGTTGTTTAAAATAAAGAGTAATTTTAAGCGTAGATGTCATTTAAGTGTAGGCTCTTATCTTTAAATTGTTATTGTATAATGATCAAGTAGACATCTAAGTGTAGGCTAGGAATAATGAATTGCTGTATTCAGCGAGGCATATTAGCATAGAAATAATAATAGTTTCACCATAAGATTAGAAAACGACCCGCCTCCGACGCACTCGGCTTCAGGCAGCAAGATTTTGACCTGGCACCGGCCAATCGCGGGAACGAGAGGCCCTAAAAATACGCGCCTTTCAACTTCTAGTTACTTAAGACGCCACCAGGGTATTTTTAGTATATGGGCGTTTTTAGGGTTTAAATTAAGGTTTATTGTTGAAATGTATTATAATTAGATAGATGTAGCGTTTCAACATGTATTAGTCATAAGTTCAACATTGTAAGGGATGTTTTACCACAGAAAAGAGCCAAAGAAAGTTCCCCATACCACGCTGCAAAAGTTTGGCGCTAACAAATAAGAGCGCCCTTATTGGCCGACGCTCGCAAGTCCAGATTCCCGCGCGGATTGGAGTGTTGTGGTTGGTTAGGTCAGTAGAGACCACGCGTCCTCGCATAAGCGTGGGGATGCGTCTGTTTTTATAGAGGCTACACATTTGCGGTCAGACATTCCGAATCAACAACGTCACCAGTGAACATTCTAAGAAAATAAACAACGAGAAGTATTCAATCCAAAAAAGGCTTTCTTTTGTGCCTATAACACCGCTCAAGTACTCTCGCCAGCAAACCATATCAAGTTAATAAGTCAATAGTAACATCTAGACATACAGTCATCAACAGTGGTCCTTCGAGAAGCCGGATCGGGTTCAACAAAGAAGATGCCTTCAACAAGAGCCGGAGCAGGACGTTCAAAAACTACAGAAGAAAGCACATCGTCGTCGGATTGGAGCATACACACGCCAAGCGACAATGCAAGTGAGTCAACTATAAGCGCGTCGGAGGCGAGTCGATCTACACATAAAATGTCGCCGCCGCCCGACGCGAACGCTCGCATAGCAGGGGATAATGCTGTGAAGGAATCATCGGGGAAAGCTACCTCCACCGCACCCCACACAACTCGCACCATTGAACGAATAGAAGTGTCAAGTCACGCACGCCAAGAAGAGAAGCACCCTACGCAGAAGTACCCGGCAAGAAGTGTTGCTGTGAAATTGCGTCGAGTAGAAGGAAGTACACCGAAGTCAATAGAAGGGAGCCTGCAGCGACCGCCTCACGCTAAAAAGCCGACCCGCGACACAGATACACAATCTGTCCGATCGTCACATAGAAGGAAAGCTGAGGCGCAAGCGAAGTTAGCGGTGGCATTAAGGGAAATGGAATTGGCGGAGGTGCGAACAAGAGTGGCTCAAGCTGAATTAGAACTCGCAGCGGCTGAGTCAGATGAAGAGGATGGTGCCGAGCTGTACAGACGATCTCAAGAGGTCGAGAATTGGTTCACTGAAACCGGAGTCGGCCCTACTAAGGATCAGAGGCCGGCTGAAATAGAAGAAAAGAAGAGTGACATACTAGAGTTAGCCCAAGTGATAATGAAGCTGTCAGAAAAGTCACGCGACATTAACATACCGCGGCATGTTGAGCTCCCTTACTTCAACGGTTCTTGTGACGAATGGTTAGCTTTCAAAAGGTCGTACGATGACAGTGCTGCTTCTTATAGCAATGCACAAAACCTAGCGCGTCTCAGAAGAGCAATACAAGGGACAGTTAAAGAAGCAGTACAGAGCCTGCTGTTCACAGCTGAGGAGCCTCACGAAGTCATCAAGTGCTTGGCGTCAAGATTTGGAAGACCAGGGGTATTAGCATTAGCAGAACTCGACAAAATTAAAAACTTGTCAAAGGTGGGTGAAAACCCAAGTGACATATGCGTTTTCGCTAGCAAAGTGAAAAATCCAGTCGAGACAATTAAGGCATTAAAGAAACCGCAATACCTCAGTTCACCCGAAACCTTGAAGGCCGTAGTCGACAAGATGCCAACCTTCATGAAAGTCTTCATGTTCACGGAGAAATGCCGGACTTTTGAACCATCTGGCATTATGATTATAATAATATAATATAATACAATACAATACAATACAATACAATACAATACAATACAATACAATACATTACAATACAATACAATACAATACAATACAATATAATATAATATAATGACGTGACGTTTGACGTGTGTTGCTGTGTATCTGTGTGTCTGTTTGTGGCATCATAGCGCCTAAACGGATGAACCGATTTTGATCTAGTTTTTTTTGTTTGAAAGGTGGTTTTGTCGAGAGTGTTCTTAGTTATGAATAAATAAAATCGGTGTAGCCGTTCAAAAGTTATGGGCGTTTTACTGTTTGAATCGGGGTGTTTTCGCAAGATAAATGTGTCGGGGGTTTTTTAAATTTTGAAATTTTACTTGCCACAAGATAAATGTGTCGGGGGTTTTTTAAATTTTGAAATTTTACTTGTTGTCACATAAAATGTCCCTAATTCTACCGATTTCTTCATTGCTACTTAGTACCGTAGAAATCCAATCCTTTACCTCAACGTTTAATACGTCAAGTACGTCTGTCTCATCATCACCCGTTATGGACTCAGTTACGGGAGCACGACTGAAAGCATCTACGTGTGCCATGCGAGCTCCACACCTATATTCAATTTCGCAATCGTAGTCCTGGAACTGTACCCACCACCGAGATATCCTCGGTATGAGATCTCGCTTTGTAAGAGTCGTACGCAGCGCATTACAGTCGGTTATGATCTTAAATTTTAAACCCAACAAGTAAACACGGAAACATTTCAGTGAGGCTATAACAGCTAAAGTTTCTAATTCAAATGAATGTAAATTTTGTTCATCTTTAGTTGTTTTTCGACTGTAATACGCTACGGGCCTAAGCATTTCATCACTATGTCTTTGCAATAAAATGCCAGCAATACCTAATTTCGATGCATCAGTGTGCAATTCAGTCTCCAATTTCGCATCATAGAAGGCCAAAATAGGCCGTTCAACAAGTTTTTGTTTTAGTTTTTCAAAGGCTTTAAAGTGTTCATCATTCCATTCTTACGCAAAATTGGACCTGAGTAGGTCAGTTAGAGGTCGCGCGATGAGGGCAAAATCTTTTACAAAACGCCTGAAAAAACTGGCAAGTCCTATAAAACGCCTTATGTCATGTACGTTTTTGGGAAACTAGAAACTGCCTGCGTTATACGTGACCCTGGTCTTATGCCCTGGCCACTAACTTGAAATCCTAAAAAGTCTATTTCTCTATAGAAAAAGTTACATTTCTTAAGCTTCAAGGTCAGTCCCGCTTCCAGAAATGCTTTAAGTACCATCTCTAACCGTTCAAGACCCTCTTCAAATGACCTAGCGGGAATGAAAACGTCATCCATGAAATTAATAGCAAAATCTATCTTTGATTTTGCCAGAATCTTACTCATAGCCCTCTGAAAGAAAGACGGGGCATTTGCCAAACCGAACGGCATCCGTTCAAATTGATATTGGCCGTCGAGTTTGGCGACCTTTTCAATTCAATTCAATTCAATTCTTTATTGCATATCACATGTGTATAACAAAGATCTTATAACAGTAGTATAGTTCACATGGACCCTGTCGGGCACAGCAATTTATTATAAGAAAAGTGAAAAAACCTAGCTTATTTTAAATTAATTAATATAACTGAAAACGGGGCAACTGAAGGTTTTGTCTGTGCAATTATGGACGAAGTTATCCTGACGAATAACTACCGGAGACATATAATGAAGGACGGGACGATTGACATATGTCGGGCATGCCACCGTCCGGGAGAATCCATCAGGCATATTGTCTCTGGTTGTTCTCGTCTGGTTAACGGCGAATACTTACACAGGCATAACCAAGTGGCCAGGATGATTCACCATCAACTTGCTTTGAAGTACAATCTAGTGGAATCGGAGGATCCGTATTACAAGTATGTGCCCGACCCAGTTCTCGAAAATGACCATGTCGCGTTGTACTGGGATCGCGGGTCTATCATCACTGATAGGACTGTTGTTGCCAATAAGCCAGATAGCCAGATAGTGGTGATAGACCGATTAGCGCGCCGCACAATGATAATCGATGTTACGATCCCGCATGACGAGAACCTCGTGAAAGCTGAGAAAGAGAAACAAATCAAGTATCTCGACTTAGCACACGAGGTTATCGACATGTGGAATGTGGACTCGGCGATCATTGTGCCGATTGTCCTTACGGCCAAGAGCCTCGACGACCATCTGTCGAGGCTGTCATTGGGCGGTTGGATCAAGGGTCTGATACAGAAGGCATTACTCCTCGATACGACTCGCATTGTGAGGAGGTTCCTGTCTCTGGAGCCCTAACCACCGGTAGCTTGGACCCTGTTCCCGATACCGGTTGGCTTCTATTTTTTATATTTTTAAATGTTTTTAAAGTTTTTTTTTTTTTTTAATATTTAAAAATGTATTGAATAAGGAAGAAGAATAAATAAATGAATAATAATAAATTTATTTCTCAAAAAACTTAGTAATATTTTACAGAAAAATAGTTTGGCTGTACTTTTTTAGTAAATGGATGTAGTCACTGCAACCGAACTAGGCAATGCCTGTACTTCAGTTTTCAGTGCCTTTATCCTCAATATTTCTACAGTAAATGCCAACAAACCAAATATGATTGATTTTTCTAATAACATATTTTGAGTGACTTATAACTAACTTCAATGGTAACATTGTATAATAAGTAAAATATCTATACGTGAGTGAAGTGTTTATGAGAGTGTGTGGACTAGTAGGTGATTTATGTGGAGTATGAGTGATGTGGGAGCGTGTGAGTTTTGGTATATGAGAGTGTGTGATAGTGAATGTGTCTAGGTGTGGGGTGAGTGTGTGTGCCATGGTTTTGACTAGATTATTTTAACTAATTAATACCTAAACATACTACTTACTGTACAACATATAGTAATAACTCCGTTTCTTCGTAATTTAGTTTTTGCAAATATTCACTTACTATTTGTTTACATTTAAATTTGGTAAGAGGGTAAATTTTAATTTATTATTTATTCTGCTATAAAGAAACGGACCCAGAAATTCAATAAATCTTTCGCCGAATTTTGTTTTTCTAGTGGTTTTGTGCGAGTGGGTCATAAGGTAGTTTCATATGCTGTTTCAGAATAATGTTGAGGATGAAAAGTTGTCTTACGGTAGAGAAACAGTAGGAAAGAGGATGGGTTTAAAAATACACACCTTTAGAATTGCGCGCTGAGCGATTTCAATGGACTTCATAGTAGTTTTACAAGTACCCCCCCAGGATGAAATGCAATAATTTAATAATGACTGACCTAGGGCATAATAAATTGGTTTTAGGAGATGAGGCTCAGCAGCGTGCCGCAAATTTTTAAACACATATATGAGCTTGCGCACTCGTGCACCAAGTAACTTAGTTTTTGTTTCATCGCAATCAGTTTACTCTATCAAAAGTTAGATGAATTTAAAGTGTTCAAGAAGTAATATATCACAACATACGCAACTCAGATACTCGGACTGTTGAACTCCATATTCGATAGATGGCGTTGTGCAATAGGCGTAATTTTTCAAGTGGCGATACTAAGATGTTCCGCGGAAAAATTACCCTAGAAAAACAATATAGGTAGGTTAGGTGCCTACGAGGCTACGGCGCAGTAAAGCAGGAGATAAACTTACTATGTTGAATCAAGGTTAATTTGTCAAGGGCTATTTCAAGTGTAGCTAGAGTAAAAATAATAATTCGGGACCTAATGCACGAGACTAACAAAATGCGTTTTATGAGGTTTTAGGTCTATAATCACACTACTACACTCAATAATGTCGTTGACGTGCGTGCAATGTGGTTCGTAATTTCGTCTGAATAACCTTCTTAGAAGACAGCTTGACCTCTGCGATAGCTGTCAGTATCAATACAGTAACAATAGTGCTTGACAGGCTAACAATAACGTATACGTCAGTTTGACATAATTATGTCGCTGAGTTCAAGCTATCTTTTATGAAGTATAATGATAAACGCGGTAGCCTACTACGCTCAAGATTGTGAGTTCGAGTCCCAGCTACGGATAGGTATTTTTAACAAAATCAATTGCAGACTGATTTAAAAAAAAATGTGTTTGAAAGTGTTTTCCGAAATTGGTCTCATGTTAATTTGGTGAAGATCTGATAAAGAACTTCAAAGACATACAACAGAACTCTTCAAAAAATAACGGCAAATCTCTCGGGATTGCTGCAATCGCATGTCTGTTTATTATTTATACCATTTCATAACATAACACCACGCCAGTACGCTCTTAAGGGGAACGAAGATCTCTCATTTCACCGGTTATATTCGTTTCACGATTTTTGAGTAATTTATTCAGGCGTTATACAACTAAAATGAGAAAAATAAAAAAAGCTTTTTTACAAAAAAATACTACCGACTTCCAAATAAAAAAACTACACAGTGAAATTTTTTTTTTACGAAGTCGGTGCCCATAAAACAAAATATTGGTACCTACGAAAGATACCAACTTCCAAAAATAAAGTTATTTTTTACTTTGTATTTTTTTTATTTGGAAGTCGGTAGTATTATTTTGTAAAAAAGCTTTTTAATTATGTTTTCGTTTCGGTGTGATGTTCTGGAGTGCAACTAGATGGCGCGCAGCAAACCCTCCCTTACTTTTTTATATGAAGTCGATATTCTTCTCCCTAGAGTAAATAGTATTCTGTGCAGCGAATGAAGTCGATCTAGGTTGGTAGCAAGGTAAATGGGTCTAGGTAATCAGGGTACGTACAGGAAGGTAGGTAAGTGGGGTAGGGTAGGCAGATAACGGGAGCAAAGCCGCGGGCACCGCTAGTTATCGAAATAAGTTGCCAAAAATCAATCGGTGCGCACAGTAAGTACTCAATCAATTATGTTCTGATTTATTAGGCAATAATTAATAGTAAAATCACTTAAGATAATATTATAAAAAAAATAGAATAATAAGAAAACAATTATTACAAATTCTGTTGATTATGATTACCCACAGTTGTAATTGATAACTAACTTCGACATACAAATATAATCTCGGAAACGACTCCAACGATTTTCATGACATTTAGTATGCAGGGCCTTTCGCGGGCGATAAACCGATCGAGCTAGTTTTATTTTTATAAAACGACGTTTTCTCTATTTCCACCCGAGCAGAGCTCGGTCGCCAGGGTACTTTTATTAAAACATACAAAAACATTGAGCCGTTGGCAGTCGGATTCAATCTTACGGCGCCAGAGGGCGTAGGATATTATATACCGCACGCACGACTAATGCACCACGGAGATGATTGCTTTGCGATTATATTAGCTAAATGTATGCTTGATATTAGTTGATATTCCCTGCAACATGAAAGTGACAAGAAAATGCAAGTGTGTGCGTGGACAAAGGGTTATTGTGAAGCAAACACTAATACGAGTAAATAGGCGAAGTAATACACCCGTTGATATTACGCACACTAACATCTATGTTAGTGTTGACCTGACTACAAGAAATATGAAGCTTTAAAGAAGTATCCTTAATGGTCCATGTAAAGACAGTGCACTGCTGAGAGTAAGAGCGCGCGAACTCTGTCGCCGCTCCGCAAAAACGTGCCTGCGTGCGCACTTCCACTATGGCCAAGCACTAAAATATCACTTTACGTTGATAAGTCTAAAGAACCGTCGGACAAATTTCACCCATTGTCCTTTTTCATAGGCTGCTTTTTTTCCGGCCTATTCTAAAAACTTTCAGTGTTACCAGCGCAGGCGTGTGTTTACAAACACAGGAGCTCTTTGTTCCTTCACTCTCATCTCATAGTCCGATGGGGCAGCAATCCAACACGACCGGCAAGAGATCAGGCGCAGCACCAACTGAGAAATTCCTAATGGAAAACTCAATAACATTGCTCGAACTGGGAATTGAACTTAGGAGTAAAGCTCAGCAGTCGCACTTACGACCGCGAGACCACCAAGGAAGGCTATAAAACGTAAAAGTTTGGCGAATGTAGAATTATGTAACACCTTTGCATTAAAATTAAATAAAAATTATAAAATAATCTTATCTAGCTTATACTATAAATGTGAAAGTATGGATGTATGTTTGTTACTTAATCACGTCAAAACGTCTGAAAGTATCTGGATGAAAGGTGAATGGCAGATTTTGTACCGCATACTTTTTCTGTTGTTCGGTTATAGAATTTGTACCACTTATTATGTCAACTAAGCCATTTATTTGCATGTAAGTTTACTATTTTTAAAACTTCGGATTAATTAATAACATCAATCTAAAGATTTTAATATATAAACGTTATAAAATCGAACGCTACAAAATAACACAAATATTAAATTGATAATTAATTACTTAGAAATAGAAATAACATTAAATATAATCAAACTCATCATTATCAAACTGTTGAAGTCGGCTGCTGGATATAGGTATCTCCTAATGCCCTGAGTAGGTACGATCCGCACCTCAATTTACCTACTTAATGGTAAGTAAAACACTACAAAGATAGCAACAAATAATTTATATAACACATAATGCAACATTTACCTATATGTAACAATCTACATTGTTACACTAGTACATAACCTTAAAAAATAAAAGTGGTTATAACATTAACGTCCCAAGTTTAAAAAATCTAAGAATTTAAAAAGGGATTATCTATCATATTAACTACCAAATAAAACAAAAAATATCCCAAAACACGAAATTTCTATTAGCGGTACGAAACTCCCATACAAGCCTGCCGTTCTCCTTTGGCACAGAGATAGATTATTATAGTCTGACGTAGCACATATGCTACTTTTTACCCGACTTTGCCGAAGCAAAAGTATGGGTTATGTTTTTGACCGATATGTGTGTATGTATGTTCATCTGTTCTCTCATAACTTCTAAACTGCTTATCATATTTTGAAAAATGAGGTGTCATTGAAAGTGTCTTGTTTGTCCGCTAGTTAAAAGCTATGTGACGTCACATTAAATTAAATGTGGCGCCCTTATGGCGAAACCAAAAAAAAAAATATCCTCACCACATCATGTGTGGTCTCATTGAACAGGGATTTTAGGGAAGGTAGGGTTTAGTACAAAATATTTTTGTCAATCGTACCGTTTGCGAGACGAATCCCGTCAAAGTCATGAAAACTAATTGTTTACAAAGTGCTTGTTGATTGTTATGTAAGTATGTATTTAGGGATGTATATATTTATTTCCTCAGGCTCTGCAAAAGCCCCAAAATACTTTAAATAAAAAATAAGTTAAAAAACTAAAAATTAAACCTAAAAAAATACGCTCTAAAAGGAATGAAACAAAAAAAAAAACATTTGAAATATTCATAGTGGTGTTCAGAGGATAACCTTGGTCGACTTGCGCCTCTCCACGTGGGTTCCCGCATTGTCGAGGTAGGGGGGCCCAGTAGCCGTGGCTTGGTCACCCACGGTGCGGCGCAGTGGAACCCGAGGACGGCCGCTTGTCAGGGCTTTTGCCGATATTCCGACGACGTAGCGGCCAACATGTAGGTTACGGTGCCGCCTGGGCGACATTGCAACTGAGGCGGGCCGCGTCGTCGAATAGGGCCTCCCATACCCATACGATATCGCGGCTGAAGGTTGGAGGCCGCCGTATTGTGGTGCGCCGGTCTCCCAACCTTTCGCGGCTTGGACGGGGTCGCCACCGTCTTATGGTGGATGCGGTGGGGCCGCAGGGGAGGAGGAGTGTCGGTATAGCGTTGGCCGCTCTCCCTATACCCTGCGGCTGAAAAATGTTAAGTGGCGGGGCCAATGACCTTGAACTGCCACATGGGGACCAAGGGTGCCATACACGGGGTCGCCCATGTTCTGGTTTGGTCGCTGAGATGGTCAAGGCGTACAGTGTGTTCTGGTAAGCCGGGTGATGGGGGGTACTCCCCAGAAAAGGGGCCAATGACGGACAGCCTCGGTGAGCTTGCGGTGAGTGCTAAAGCGTGCCCGTGTTCCCGCCATAAGTGGCACAGGAGAACACCGTGGACCTTTAGTGGGTTGGAGTCCCACATAACTGCGCTATCCCCCTATGGTAGCGCAGTATGCATGAGCAAACGCTAAAAAAATATATAAAATGGTCGAGTTGCGCGCGTTCGAAACCGCTGGCAGAAGCTATTATAATATAAATGAACTGTATTATTTTTATATTAAGTTACATACCCCCATAGGCGACGACATAATTGTTTGCTGGTCTACCCATCCCGGCGGCTCAACGAATGAAGAAAGCACTGAAATCAACAAAAAAAATTAGTAATATGCAAGTTATAGTCTCAAGGCTAAATAATAACAGCGGCACGGGTCGATCTGCCATGCATACCAAGCATGGGTTGACGCTCGAACACGCAAGGCAAATAATAATAAATCTTTATTCAGATATTACAAAAGGTAAAAAACAGTTTAAATCTTAGATAACTAATGTAGGTATAATAATGTAAGATGCCTGTACTAGGTAATCCTGTATCACAGGCTGTAGGAGCTCTAAATATATGCTTATCGTAGGACAACAGAATTTTAACAATATTTAACATAATATATGAAGTCTAAAAATAGTGGTAAGATTGTATAAGTTTGGAAATTAATTTTAATTTTCTTAAAACTATAAATATAAAACTAAATTACTAGATCATAATATTACTTAATGTCTTATTTACCTATATTGCAAAAAAGTGCACTTTGATTACACATAACTAAAGATTGAGAAATATTTGCTAAGCAGAATTGTGAAGTCAACATTGCAAAACTAAAACATAGGCACTTAATTTTTGCAGCCAAAGACTAATAAGCTTAGCCAGCAACAAATTGATGGTTAGTAGGCCATTGCAGTGTCAGCCGCAGACGTTCAACGCGTGTGACCTTGATTATGACGTACTAGACGCCCTCATAGTCGATAGAGTTGATGTGCCTGTATTCCGCTATTTTCCTAGCAGGGCACTCAGGGTCTCCCGTTTTGTGATTGTTGGGCTTTTTAAATCGCGAACAAGTTGCGCATTTCGATGAGTCCGCTTTCTTAGTGCAATCAGACACCGAGTGTCCAGCTTCACCGCAGTGAGCACACACAGAGTTGACCTCTCTGCATGTTTTTGCTGCATGACCATATAATTGGCACTTGTAGCATCTGGTAACCAGAGTGAAGTCCCTAACAGGGCAGGACGTCCAATTTATAAACAGCCTTGATGTGGAAATTAGGGCTTTACGTATATTGGCTGGAATTTCAATAACGTAATTACAGCTCGACGCATTTTTCCTTCCAGATTTGTGGCTTAATTTAACAGAAGCCAGAAAGGACTCCATGGACATCTCTGGCAACTTGTCGGGTATGTTCTGCTCGTAAATGCACCTAAAGACTTCAGTTTCAGCCAGGGAAGACGGCACTCCTACAATCACGATCCGTGGTTTGCGCTTGTTGGGCTCATCGGCGGTTAGTCCAGATGTAGAAAGCTGGACGGCGATCTTGATTTTCTCGGCGTCTTGCTTGGTCTCTGTGCTAATAATAACACCTCCATTTTTGGTCTTGCGGACACCTCGTACATGCAGCTTCATTTGATCAGGTCGTATGATTTTTGTTACCATGTCTTTTGTGTCGTCACTGGACTTGAGTTTGTCACTAGGATAAATGACCACTGAGCTTAAATTGTTAGGTCGAATGAAAACATTTGATCCCTTTTTCACCATGTCGGCAAATGAAACATTACCCGCAGTGCCAGAGTCCTTAATCGTCTGCTTGAGCTCTGAGATGTGTTCCGTCAAATTGCGCTTTTCTTTTAAGGCATCAATCATATCGTGTGCTACAATTGCTTTCTGCTTCAGAGATTGGTATAGGACTGCCATCTGAGAGGTGCCAGATCCTATTTTACGACACAAGTTAGAAATTTTCAGTTTCTGTTCCGAGTTTAGTTTGCCATCCGAGGCAATAGAGCAAACCTCATTTAAGTGCTGCTCTATAGTTGACATCCATCTTTGTATGTCGGGCGTGGATGCGACTTCAATCGAGAAATCTGATTGGGCTGGGATTTGCGTCGTCGACTTCGCTGGTGAGGTGGAGGCTTGAACTCGGCCGCTTTGATTACAGGAACTGTTATCCATTTTATTTGATAGTCACTTCACTGTTTCTAAGTTTTCATTATAATGTTTACAAAACTACACAGTAGGCAAAAATGTATACAATAAAGAAGGTCACTATTATAATTGTTTTAATTAAATATTGCTAACGAGCACGTCTATATGCTACGAGCGCGCGCGAAACTTTGATCAAAAATTACGTGAGACAGAAGAAGAGAGCACTCAACAAGGCTGCCAAGTGCTGCAAAAAGGTGATGCGAAGAGCTCGGTTTGACCACATTAGCAGAATCGGGCACAAACTAGCTTCATACCCAGCAGGTAAGGTAGTCTGTCGAATCAAACTTCTGTTGCCCCTCACGACCACCACTGCTGAAACCTGACGGGTCATTGGCCCACTCCACTGAGGAGAAGGCAAAATTATTTGCCTCCCTTTTTATGGAATTTCCTTCTTTATGGATGTGTGACGAGTATTTCGGATATTCGCATTCATTAAAAGGACGTGCGTAGGGTGCTGCGTAGCCTTGATGTTAACAAAGCCAATGGCCCCGACGAAATACCAGCAATTGTACTTAAAACATGTGCGCCTGAATTGTCTCCGAACTTGTCTATATCGCCTTTTGATAGAGACTGAAAAAGTGCCGAAGGCTTGGAAGCCAGCCAACGTATAGCCCGTGCCCAAGAAGGACAGTCGAGCTGACCCGGCCAACTACAGACCCATCTCTGTAATGTCCATCCTCTGTAAGAGTATGGAACGTGTCCTAAATGTTAAGCTCCTGGCATACCAAGAAGCGAACGACATTCTCAGTGACCACCAATACGGCTGCCGCCAAAATCGGCCCACTGGGGATCTTCTAACGTATGCCATTCACATCTGGAGTGAGGCCATCGAGAAACACGGGGCAAGCGCTAGCCATCTTCCTCGACATCTCGAAGGGTTTCGACAGGGTCTGGCATGAAAGCCTCATTGGTAAGCTTCCTTCCTTCGGTCTGCCTAGTGGTCTGTGTAATTGGATTGCAAACTGCCGGAGGGATCGATCCACCCGAGTTGTTATCGATGGCTTTTCGTCCGGTCAGTTAGATATCAACGCTGGAGTTTATTCTTGCTGCACATCTGCCAAAACCCGCAACCTTTGGGTACGCAGACGACAGCACTGTTGCTGAGAGATACGTGTCCGACTGGGCCCGAGAATCGGTCTCTCCAGGAGGCCATGGTTGAACGCTTGAATCTATCCGTAAAGGCGGTCTCCAAATGGGGTGACGTCAATCTGGTCAGTTTCAATGCTACTAAGACCCAGGCGTGTATTTTTTCCGCGAAAAAGAGCCAATTCCACCCGGCTCCATTTTTCCGTGGTGTAACCGTGCCGGTGACGGACCATCTCGAACTTCTTGTTGTTACGTTGAATTCAGTCAATTTCAGTCCATTCATTGAGGCGAAAGCTCAGTTGGCTGCAAAATAGTTGGGGATTCTTACAAAGGTGAGACGCTACTTCACATCTGAACAGCTGCTCAACTTGTCTAAAGCACAAGTTCAGTCTTGCATGTAGTACTGCTCTAACCTCTGGGACGGATCTGCCAAATACCAGCTTCATGCACTTGAGTCGATTGACAGACGGGCCAAGAGGCTTATTGGCAACGATGCACTGGTCGCGTCAAAACTCCAGAGCCTTGAACATCAACTCTGAGTTGCCAGCCTGTCGGATTTTTATCGGTAACATTTCGGGGAGTGTTCGACGGAACTGCACAATTTGACTCCGTCTAGCACTTTCCATCATCGGACTACAAGAAGCACGGCCATGCGCTATCGGTACATGGTGGACATCACCCATACACACAAAACGTTTTGCTAATACTTTCTATTATTGTGCACACAGCTAAGGATTGGAATTCCTTGCCGAAGTCTTTGTTCCCTAATAGCTACAACCTCGGGGTCTTTAAGTCAAGGGTGAATATGTTACTTCTAGGCAAGCATGCTTCACCGTAGACCACATATTCGCTTACCATCAGGCGATATAGTGGTCAAACGCAAGCCTATCGGTAAAAAAAAACCATTATCGTTTGGGTGACTTTAAGGCATTTCATTTAACCAAAAATAGGGGCAGGATTCATAGATAGTACATCGACTATGCAATTTAATAAGGTGGATTTAATCAGAGTATCTGCCTTCTGAACGCGAACTGCAGTGGCCAATCTGGAAATCACTTATACGATTGGGCTGCCAGGTTGGCCACTGTAGAAATAACCTGGCCAAAAAGGGTATCATAGACCCATCCGCAACTCAGTGCCTGTGTGGAGCCCTTTTGCTGGATATGACCTCCCTCGGTGTCTACCTTTCATATCCCTGCACCTTTCAGGATTTGAACTTAGCAAATGACGGAGCTGGCCGAGTAGCTACATACTCGGACATAATCTGAATGGTTGAGACTATTGTTTGAGTTAATTGATACGAAAGAACAAGAATAAGATGGGTATAATATTACCTACGGGTGGCTTCACTATGCAGATGGGCAGGTCTCCGGCGCTGGTGCGCACGAGCTCCTCCGTGATAGCTTTCGTGAACGTGTAGGTGTTCGGCCAGTCTTTGATCAGACTGTCACAGAAAAAAGGAAATAGAGGAACATAGAAATACTTTATTTCAGTCACAATGATCCATACTTAAATATAAAGAATATAACTGGGGTGACCATAAGCTCTTAGAGTAAGGTTATTTTGAGTGTGCGTTAGGGACAGATGTATACAAGTCATATACATATGTCCCTTACACACACTAAAAATAACCTTACTCTAAGAACTTATGGTCATCCCCCAGAATATAATACATTTATTTGACACAGACACAACATAACAGCAACAAACACAGAGTTAAAGACAAGAATAGTAAAATAAAAACAAAATTTAAAAAAGTACTCAGAAAAATTGCGCTGAGCGTGTCCACACTACCGAAAGATTTACCAACTCAAAATTTGCAAAGCAACTGCAGTAAATTAAAATAAAAAAATTAAAGATGACTAACAAAAGGTGTTTATAAAGCTAACGTGAAAAAAACAACTTAGGCCCTAAACAAGCGTCGTTTAAGTGTTGGCAATGGTGTAAATACCAAAATGTAAGGGATTGATCATGTAATATTTCTTTTGACATGCCCATACATTTTTGACATTTTCCAATCGCTTTGGCGATGGTTTAGACGGAATTTCAAAGGGAGAAAATAATGATAGAATGAAAGAAAAGAGAGAAAAGAAAAAAAAGAAGGGTAATACTACTTAACCAGGCGTTATATTAGCGAGCCGTTCTTGGTCCATGCTGTCCACCAAACCGAGGAACACGTCAGGATGTATGGGGCACGGATAGAACTGTTCCTTGATGTCAGTGCCTGTCCTTGTCTTAGTGGCGTGGGCGAAGGCCGTTGATATATGATTGAAGAGTCTGGCGACAAGAAAATTACGTAAGTTCACCATTATTGATAGGCTCACGTTTGACCACTATCTCACCAGATAGTAAGCGATGACGTGGTCGAAGTTGATGCACGCTCGCCTGGCAGTAAACTATTCAGTCTAGATTTAATGTGTCTCAGGTTGTAGCTGGCAACACAGAGGAAACACAGACTGCGGCAGGGAATTCCACTCCGTAGCAGCTGTACGCATAGTGAAAGTATTCCCATAACGTTTAGAGCAGTGTTTTTCAACCTGTGGGTCGCGACCCCCTGGGGAGTCGCGAAACTTCTACTGGGGGACCCAAGAGGTCGCCAAACTACCTCAGTAAAAAACAATAAAGTTTAAAAATATAGATTTATTAAGAAAATGTTAACTAAAGGATATAAACATTTGTATGTTAATACAAATTAACAAAAAATAACCTATAAGTACTCGTTCTGCGAAGGTTGCACTTGTTTCTCATTAATAAATTATGTCCAAAATGGATACATTTTTGCTAGATTGAGAATTAAATCGTCTTCCAAATTTAAGCGGTTTCTTCGCAAACTTTTTATTTAGGTCATTGATAAAAATGTCAACTTGCACAAGTACCAGGTGGCAAATATCATCAAATATTGAAGTATGCCTGTATTATGAGTTCTGAGTATTTTTTTTTATTTTTTTTTTATTTAGAAATATATTTATTAACATATATACAATTGAAAATTCTAAAAACAAAAACAAACCTATATACAAATACAAAAGGGAGACGGAAAAGACCTCATTGTGCATCAAAAAATTCGTCCACATCGATGTCAATGGGAAACGTGCCCAGAACGCTGGCAGCATTGCCACGTTGGATGGCAATGCTGATTCTCTGGCCGAAGAAAAGGCCAGCCCTCTGGTCACGTGAAGAGTCGACGAGCTTTGTACTAATTTCTCGAAAAACTCGATGCGCACTCGGACCCCATGGACCTAATGTTTCAACCCCAAACGGCTCAAACATATAACTCCCAATAAGGTTGTTATATTTGCGCCGTTTGAGGTTTTCTGCACCGGCAGCAGCCGCCCCAGCACAGCCCGCCGTGCTAAGAAGATGGGATGGCGCAAGGGTGTCGACACATGTTGCATCCCACACCAAAGGCCTACCCACCTTCCAAGGCATTATGGTCATCCCGTCTGGTCTCTTCCCATCGTCGCGTGCCAAGCCATTGGGTTCTAAAACAGCTGGCACCCCGGCGGTGACAAGAGCCCGACGTATGATGTCATTAATGCTGGCGTGCCGTGCTATCCGGCCAGCGCTCCTACTGCAGGATAAGCCATGGTGACCGAGGCGGTCGACTGCTTCACCACATTGACAACGATGTGGAGCTCCGCTAGGAGCACCCAAACGTAGACATGTAGCGATCCGGAAGGTGTTGTCACTCAACATAGTACCTATGTTGAGTGACGGTAGAGCCTGTAGCCAGAGGCCCGACTCCCACTCTCCCACAGCCAGCAGGCGGGCACGCTCAGCAGTATTGGTGGACGTATTCATAAGTTTATTCCGTACCAACCTGCAGAGCGGCTCATCCCACTGTCTCTGGGAAGATGGGTTCTCGGGCAACGCCGTATTCGGATGTAGCGATCTTTCAGCACAAACTGTTATCAAGTGTCTCAAAGACTTGTTTCCAACTTTTGGTGCCCCAGCCTATTTTCATTCGGATAGGGGCACAGCATTTATGTCACAAGAGCTAAAACAATTTCTGCATTCTTATAATGTTGCTTCTAGTAGGACAACTCTCTATAACCCAGAAGGAAATGGCCAAGTAGAACGGCTAAATGGAACGCTTTGGAAAACAATCCAATTATTTCTTAAGTCGAGACGGATGCAAACTGCGGAATGGGAACAAGCGTTACCTACTGCGCTGCATTCTATTCGATCTCTATTATGTACAGCAACAAATCAGACACCACATGAGCGATTTTTCTTCCATACGAGACGATCTCCGACAGGTGAATCAATCCCTTCATGGTTATTATCACCAGGTCAAGTGCTCATGAAAAGGAATGTAAGAACTTCAAAATATGATCCAATCGTAGACGAAGTCGAGCTGTTACATGGAAATCCGTCTTACTCGTATGTCCGTTTGTCCGATGGTCGAGAGACTACTGTTTCTAATAGACATCTAGCACCACTACCTACCGAGGATCTAGAATCTGATGAAGAGGATTCGGAACATGAGATTACACAATCAGAACTAGCTGTACAGCCAACGCAAGAGGCTACGGAACAAGGAATTGTAGAATCATCAGAACTAGCTGAACAACCTCTGCGTCGATCCACCCGCGAAAGGCGGCCACCAGCTAATTTTCAAAATTACGTCACTAACTAAATTAGCAACGACATGAAACTGGTGGGGGTGAATGTAGTGTGTCTATTAAGTCATTATTTATGGAATCTTCCGTCAACACTTGACGTCTTGTCATGCATAGTTTTCTGTCTGTTACTTTTAATTATTATCTTGTATTTTAGCAGAATAAAGCCAAGTTTTCTGTTGGTATTCTCGTTTAAATGTATCAATTTATTTTTTATTAAAAAAAAAAAAAAATTGGCAACACTGGTAGCCGGTCGTAAAAAAAAACGTCTCTATAGATTTTATTTAAAATAAATTATTAAGGAAAAAGAGATTGAGAGATTGGCGACATTTATCTAGACTCAGTAACCGACGCAATAAATATCTGAAATTGTCTACAGCGCACGCCCTTATAATCTACGGAATTTTGAAGATAGGGCTGCTGGCTTTGACAACAGTAGACGGTAATATCGCTGTGTTAACTTTTTTTTATATATATATATATATATATTATAGGCTCGCGCTTGACCACTATCTCACCTGATGGTAAGCGATGATGTGGTAAACGGTGAAGCACGCTTGCCTAGAAGTAACCTATTCACTCTTGACTTAAAGACTCCAAGATTGTAGCTATCGGGAAACACAGACTCCGGCAGGGAATTCCACTCATTAGCTGTACGCATAATGAAAGTATTTCCAAAACGTTTAGTGCGTATGGGTGGTATGTCTACCATGTAGCGATGGCGCATCGCCGTACGTCTTGTAGTCCGATGATGAAACGGGCTTGGTGGAATTAGATCATGCAATTCCATCGCACACTCCCCGAAATGCAACCGATAAAAGACCGACAAGCTGGCAACTCGGCGACGATGTTCAAGGCTCTGGAGCTTTGACTTAACCAGTGCCTCATCGCCGATGAGCCTTTTGGCCCGCTTTTCGATCGACTCTAGTGCATCAAGCTGGTATTTGGCGGATCCGTCCCAGAGATGAGAACAGTACTCCATGCATGATCGAACTTGCGCTTGATACAAGCTGAGCAGCTGTTCTGGCGTGAAGTACCTTCTAACCTTTGCAAGGATCCCCAGCTTTTTGGCAGCCAGCTGAGCCTTTGCCTCAATGTATGGGCCAAAATTGAGAGTCGATGTCAACGTAACGCCAAGAAGCTCAAGATGGTCAGTTATTGGCACGGTCACATCTCGGAAAGTTGGAGCCGGTTGGAATTGGCTCTTTTTAGCGGAAAAAAGACACGCCTGGGTTTTAGCAGCATTAAACCTGACCAGATTGGCATCGCCCCATTCGGAGACTGCCTGCAAGGACAGGTTCAGGCGCTCCACCATGGCCTCCCGCAGAGACTGGATCTGAGGTCCGGTAGCTCGAGCGTTGGACATGTATCTCTCAGCAACAGTGCTGTCGTCTGCATACCCAAAGGTGCCGGGTTTTAGCAGATCGTTAATATGCAGCAAGAATAAAGTTGCTGAGAGTACCGACCCCTGAGGGACCCCGGCATTGATATCCAAATGGTCCGACGAGCAGCCATCGATAACCACTCGAATGGACCGATCTCTCAGGAAGTCTGCAATCCAATCACACAGACCACCGGGCAAACCGAATGAAGGAAGCTTACCAATAAGGCTTTCGTGCCAGACCCTATCAAAAGCCTTCGAGATGTCGAGGGAGACGGCAAGCGCTTCCCCGTGCTTCTCGATGGCCTCACTCCAGATGTGAATGGCATACGCTAGAAGATCCCCAGTAGACCGATTTCGGCGGAAGCCGTATTGGCGGTCACTAAGAATATCGTTAGCTTCTAGGTATGCCAGGAGCTTTATATTAAGTACACGTTCCATACTCTTACAGAGTATGGAGGTTACAGATATGGGTCTGTAGTTGGCCGGGTCAGCTCGACTGCCCTTCTTGGGCACGGGCTGTACGTTAGCTTGCTTCCAAGCATTCGGCACTTTTCCAGCCTCATACGAAAGGCGGAATAGACGTGTCAAGATCGGAGACAGTTCAGGCGCACAGGTTCTAAGAACAATTGCTGGAATGCCATCAGGGCCGCCAACTTGAAAGAAAACCAAGGGCCAACTTGAAAGAAAGTGCTGGCATATTCGATGCGGTAATAGATCCATTGCCAATATTAGAAGCTGGTTTGTTCTTGAGAAGAACAGAGTGTGTGGAAAAAAAGTGTGTGTAAACCAACTATTACCTATATTACGACGCGACGCCCGGCCCGTTGCCAAGGCAACGGTTGCGATGGGCGTAGGCCTCCTGAGTCCCACAGCTGACAGTTTTTGTGTGTCACTTTGATATTTTTATTTGTGTTTTTATATTATATATTTTTTGTGAGCTCTAGTGTATATAATATCGTGTGTATAGTTTTATTAGGATAAGTTTTAGTTTATTAAGTGTTAATGATTAATGTAGACTGTAGTGATGCCGGCAATTGTAGCACTCAACCTGCCACATCCGTTGAGGTTCAGCTGGTGAGATGTCCCCATTGCTCACAGGCACGCTTTTTTAAAGGCGAACGGGGGCTGAGGATACACTATGGCAAGGTTCACAAACCACATAGTGTACCTCTGTCTCCTTCAGCCACTTCTCAACCTTTTGAACAGCGTCTGTTTGGAAAACATTATCAAAATTAAAAAATTCTACTCCGGTATTGAAGCGAGTTCCTCGGGGTGCGAGACGTTCCGTTGCTTTGAGTCTGGCGCAATGCATCCGTCTTGTATCGGCGGTGGCGCTCAATCGCCAGGTGATGGACGGGCTAGAGGTCGTCCTGAAGGTTGCCACTAAATCGGGCAACCTGAAGGGCACATTCACCTACGCCCTGAAGCAGGTGGTAAGTGACATCCAAGAGGCAGTAGCGGTCCTCAGCAGCCGCACAACCACGGATGAGACGGCGAAATTGTGGGAGGAGAACCGCCGTCTGCGATCAGAGTTGGAGGACCTCAAGCGACAGTTTACCGCCCAGAAGGCAGCCTCTTCGGTCACGAGCCCATCGTCCACCCCGTCTTTGGCCCCATTTTCCGCCCCGTCGTCGGCCCCTGCACTTGCAGATGCGGATATCGAGAGGATCGCGCGCATCTGCATGATGCAATGCGGCCAGATGGTGAGTGCCCGGATGGAGGCCATAGAGGCGAGGTTGCCCCCAGCCGAAAACGTCCGCCCACCACTCGCTGCAGACAAGCGGAGACAGGAGAGGCCTGCTAAACCGGCAGCCGCCTTGGCTGAGCCGAGAAGTGCCGGGAAGGGGGCCACTAGGCTCACGGAGGGGCCCAGTAAGCCCGCTGAGGAGAGGTCCGTGCCCACTTCCCAGTCGGCAGCTGCTGCTCCACCGACACCACCAGGCCCACTCATGGAGGCCTGGACGACGGTGGTCAAGAGGGGCCGCCGTCGGAAGAAGAGGACGGCGCCCCCGCCGGCAACTGCTGGAGCACCCGCACTGAATAAGGCCGCGGGATCGCCTAAGGTCAGGGCACCACGCTCCGCGGCTGTAGTGATCACGCTGCAGCCCGGAGCCATCGAAAGGGGCGTTTCTTATAAGGCGGTCCTGACAGAGGCGAGGGCCAAAGTCGCGTTCCCCGACCTTGGAACACCGTCCGGCTTCAAAATGAGGCCGGCGATTACGGGGGCGCGGCTGCTGGAGGTGTCGGGTGCCTCTAGCGCCGAAAAGGCGGATATTTTGGCCGCCAAGCTGCGGGAGGTCCTCAACCCTGAGGACGTCCGGGTGTCCAGGCCTATGAAGACGTCTGAGTTGCGTGTCGATGGTCTTGACGACTCGACGACCCCAGCTGAGGTCGTGGCGGCCATCGCCCGAGCCGGCGGATGTCCGTTCGAGGACGTGCGGACGGGCGAGATCCGCGCCGACACTACTGGGCTCGGTATGATTTGGGTGCGGTGCCCGGTTGCGGCGGCGCAAAAAGTCGCTAACGGTGGACGACTGCTGGTGGGGTGGGTTGCAGCAAGCTTCTGCAACCCAGGGCATTGCGGTGCTATCGTTGCTTGGACATTGGGCATGTTAGGGCACGATGCACCGCCGAAATAGACCGCAGCGAGCAGTGCTATCGCTGCGGTCAACCCGGCCACAAGGCGGCCCAGTGCTCCGCGGCGCCAAACTGTACAGCTGCAGGGAGGCCCGCTGGGCACAGAGCGGGCGGAAAGGCCTGTGGCGCACCCGCGCAGCAGAAGAGGAGAAGGAGGGCCAAGGTTGCCGGGGGCTCTTTACCCCCCCGTTAGACTGGCTGCTCTTCGGCTGACTCCCGGCCTAGGAATGGAGTGGAGGGAATGGATTACGCATAATGGCGCTCTACCATTTCCTCCAGGGCAATATCAACCACTCTGCCAGAGCTCAGGATCTCTTGCTCCAGAGCATGGCAGAGTGGTCGATTCACGTGGCTGTGGTCGCCGAGCCGTATTTCGTCCCACCCAGGGATAACTGGGTTGGAGACCTCGACGGTTTGGTGGCCATTATTGGCGGGGCTCTTGTCAGCCCGTCCCGAGGTCGTGGCGTGGCATAGTTGGGGCGTATTTATCACCCAACAAGAATCTCGCCGACTTCGAGGGTTTCCTTGTCGACTTGGGCGCCGTCGTAGGCCGACTCCACCCTAGCCCTATGCTGTTGCTAGGGGATCTCAACGCCAAGTCTTCGGCGTGGGGATCTCCGGTAACAGATGCTAGGGGTGAGGTGCTGGAGGAGTGGGCTGTAACCACCGGCCTGGTCATCTTAAACCGGGGCTCGGTTTACACGTGCGTGCGACAGCGGGGCGGGTCAATAGTGGACGTCTCGTTCGCTAGCCCTGCTGTCGCGAGCCGTGTCCGTGACTGGCATGTCGCCGTGGAGGTGGAGACGTTATCGGATCACCGATACATCCGTTTCGACGTCTCCACCCAGACCGCAGGCGTCCGCGGTTTACCGGCCCCGCGAACGGGCGGTTCGCGCTGGGCGCGCAAGCTCATCGACAGGGAACTTCTCGAGGAGGCCACCATTGTTCAGGCCTGGATCCGGGAGTCGGCAACGACCGGACCCGTCGACGTCGAACAGGAGGCGCTGTGGTTCCGCGGGGCGATGACGCAAATCAGCGACGCGTCCATGCCCCGGGTCCACGCACAATCAGCGAGGCGCCAGGTGTACTGGTGGTCCGCCGAGATCGCACAATTGCGTGTCGCGTGCGTAGCGGCCAGACGCCACCACACCCGATACCGGAGGAGACGTCTGCGGGTCACTGACGAAGAAACCGCGCGGTATGAGGTGTACCGCGCGGCGACGGAGACTCTGCGGCTGGCCATCGGCGAGATGTTGGAGACTCTAGACCGGGATCCGTGGGGGCGCCCTTATCGAGCGGTTCGAGGGAAACTTCGAGCCGCCGCGCCTCCGCTTACGGAGAGTCTCCAACCCGAGCTGCTGGAGGAGGTGGTCGCAGCCCTCTTCCCGGAGAGATCGGAGCACATCCCGCCACTGATGGCTTTGCCCACGGCCGCAGAGTCTACAGAGGACGACGCCATCAGCGTCCCAGAGGTGACACAGGCAGAGATGGGGGCGGCCGTGATTCGACTCCGGGCCAAGAATGTGGCTCCGGGGCCCGACGGGATCCACGGCCACGTGTTAGCCCTCGCTCTGAAGGCGTCGAAAACCAGCACCGCATGTCGTGCGGTGTTCCGCAGGGATCGGTCTTGGGCCCGCCCCTGTGGAACATCGGCTACGATTGGGTGCTGAGGGGCGAACTCCAACCGGGCGTAGACTTGACGTGTTACGCGGACGATACGCTGGTCACCGCCCGGGGGAGTTCGTACAGGGAGGCAGCGTTGCTGGCGACGGCTGCGGTCTCACAGGTGGTGAGCCGCATACGGCACCTTGGCCTGGAGGTGGCCCTCAACAAATCCGAGGCCATGGTCTTTCATGGCCCCCGGCGGGCGCCACCATCCGATGCCCACATCGTCGTCGGGGGGGCTCGAATCGCTGTCGAGTCAACCATGAAGTATCTGGGATTGGTGCTCGACAGCCGGTGGGATTTCGGCCCCCACTTCCGGCGGTTGGCGCCCAAGTTGTTGGGCGCGGCTGGGGCGCTGTCAACGCTGCTTCCCAATCTGGGGGGCCCGAGCGCTGCCTGTAGGCGGCTCTACGTGGGGATCGTGCGATCGATGGCCCTGTACGGGGCCCCGATCTGGGCGGCTGACCTGACGGCCGGCAGCATCGCTGTTCTGCGAAAGCCGCAGAGAGCGATGGCCGTCCGAGTCATCAGGGGGTATCGCACGATCTCCTACGAGGCGGCTTGTGCACTGGCCGGATCCCCGCCCTGGGACCTGGAGGCTAAGGTACTCGCGTCACTGTATCGGTGGCGCGAGGAAGCTTGGGCGCGGGGCGAAAGGCTGATGCAGCGACACATGGAGTTGCGTCAGTCTCAGCTTCGTGAGGTCCTGGTGGCGGAATGGCGGGACAGGCTTTCACGCCCTACCGCCGGCCTCGTTACCATCGAGGCGGTCCGGCCAGTGCTCGAGCGCTGGCTCGGGAGGAGGCACGGCTCCCTGTCGTTTCGGGTGACGCAGGTGCTCTCGGGGCATGGTTGCTTCGGGAAGTACCTGTGTCCACAAACAGGGAGCCGGACGCCCGGTGTCACCACTGCGTCGACTGCCGGGAGGACACGGCGCGGCATACGCTGGCAGAGTGTGCCGCTTGGGAGGAGCCACGCCGTGCCCTCATCTCTGAAGTAGGCAGTGACCTGTCGCTGCCAGCTGTAGTCCAACACCTCACTCCCCCCCAACTCGAGGTCGTGGCCCGCAGAGGCGGGCTGGCACTAGCCGGGAGTTGCGGAAGTATAGTTGTTCCCGTGATCCCCGGTTTAGGTGTGAGGTGAAACCCCGGGGTGGTTTTTAGTCAGTCAGAATCTGACAGACCCCTCCGCCCTCCCCAGGGCGGAGGACATCCATAGAGGATTTTCCACCAAAGAAAAAAAAAAAAAAGGGTGCCAGCGATAGCGTACTCAGAAGCGTCAGTTTCTACAGTGAGTAAATCAGAATAATTTACGGCTACTAATGCGGCTTTAGCGATATCAGATTTCAATTCTTGAAAGCATTCAGTTGATTCTTTGTTTAGTGGAATGTTCGCATGAATTAGCGGTTGTATTCTAGCAGAAAAGTTCGGTATCCACTTCGAGTAGTGTGCAAACATACCAAGAGTTCGTTTAAGACTGCTACTGTCGTTTGGTAATGGTAGATCCAAAAGGGGCTTAAGTCGATTTTCATCAGTTTTTATAATATTATTGTGAATTGTATATCCGAGTAAATTTATTTCTTCACTACTAAATATACATTTTTGTTCATTTAAAGTCAAACTGTATTTAGTAACTGCATCCATAAATCGTTTCAGATTTTTATCATGATCTTCTTTTGTTTTGCCACAGACTGTGACGTCATCAAGGTAAGAGAATGTGCCATTTAGATTTTCAGTTTCAATGATGAAAGACAACGTTCTTTGAAAGGCGGCTACGCCATTGGTTAACACCAAACGGTATTCGTGTAAATTGATATAAGTTTCCGCAAGCTTCAAATGCCGTCATAGGTTTTTCTTTCGATAAGATTGGCACTTGATGATACGCGGATTTTAGGTCTATTTGACTAAAGAAGTTGTATTTTGAGACTTTGGATATAATGGATTCTATTTTCGGCAAAGGGAAGGCATCCAATTCAGTGTACCGGTTTATAGTACGAGAGTAATCTATTACCATTCGTTTACGGTGAGTAATACCTCCCGTTACTAAAACCTGGGCCCTTCATGGTGACATACTCGCTAATAATATACATACTTCCTCTTTAATAAATCGTTCATCTTCTTCTGAGTAGGACCTGGACTTGATAGCAAGTGGCCTTATATCAAGTGAGAGGTTAGGAAAGACAGAGGCCGGAGGCACAGATGCTTGCATAACGTTGCATATATGTAGAGGTTCTTTTTCACCTCCGAATTGGAATTCTAGCGACTGATGATGTTTCAGGAGATCATGGCCAATGATTACATCAGCACACAGGTTCTGCACGATGAGAAGAGGATGTTGTTTGTAAATATGTTTGTCAAGTTTGATAGTCGCTTGACATAATCCATTGACGAATGTTGAATGATTAAGAGTAGCCAAAGAAACAGATTGATTTATGTTCTTCCTTCTGAGATTCATTATTCTCGATAAAGCCTCGTCAATAAAACTTACAGAACTTCCCGTGTCAATCAGTGCTTCAGCACGAGTTTCATTCAGTAATATAGGTATAGTCGCTTTCCGTAGACTAGACGGAGATGCAGCCGAAATACAGGCGTCGTTTTCATCATTGTTGTCTGCTGCGTTCGCGACAGGTTTCGAAGATCGGCATACACGAGCCAAATGCCCTTTTTTTGAACAAAGTTGACATATAGAGTTAAATGCGGGGCATTTGATGCGTTGATGTAGAGTATTAGATCCACAAAAGAAGCAACGTCTTTTCCTTTGTGTCATAGCCGCTAAGTTTGAGCTTTGGCTTGGTTCAGAAGGTTGGATATGATTATTGGATGTTACAGCATTAAGTTGTGATGGATCAATTGTGTTTACAAATGTGAGACTATGTTACTCAGCCGAATCAATTGCAATAGCTTGTCGAAAAGCGTCATCAAGGCTTAGTACCGTATTTTCTAGCAATCTTTGACGTATCTTTTGCGAAGAAATTCCTGAAATGAATGCGTCACATATGTATTCTTGCTTATATTCATCAGCAGTTACGCTTTTAAATGTACAATCTTGCGCGAGTTGTTTTAAAGCTTGGATATATTTGGATATTGATTCATCTGATTGCTGTTTGCGAGTTGACAAGACATGGCGTGAATGTATTTCATTGAAAGGTTTGATATATATTTCATTGAGCCGTGTAATAGCGTTGTCAAACGTATCGCATTCGTTAGTAAATAAGAAAATCGTTGGAGAAAGATGATTCGTCAGTAGTTTCAGTTTCATAGAATCAGAAATATTAGAATTCTCTTCAATTATAAAATTAGAGAAAGTTGTATACCAATGTCTCCATTTTGAATCAGCCGCTACCGTTCCGGGTTCGGTATCGAAACGGTCCGGTCGTAAGTATCGTAACATGCTTGAAGATTTTTCGGATTTTAGCGTATTCGGTTTTGTATCATTTTTAGATTTTTTTTTATTAGCAGAATAAATTCTGGGTATTATGTTTTTCTTTTTAACCAAAAGGAATCCAAATTGGCAGACTTGAATTCCAAGTGCAATATCCCATCAGCAGATAATTCCAGAAGATTTTCTTTGAGCTTGGTTGCTAAATTTGCCTCATTTATAGCTGCATTTGCCTCAATTAAAAGTAGATTTATGATTCACCTTTGCTCAGTGTTCTCCGATATCTCTTGCACTACGAAGTAATGATACAATTCTTGTTTCAAAGAACATCTCATAAAAATTCCAATAAGCCCAAACACGACTAGGATACATTGTTTTATTTATTAGTTCAATTGCCTACCTTCCGGCATCATCATCAGATCAGTTCAATGGTATCATTTTCATTAGTATTATTTATATATGAGTAGGTACATACTTCATCATAGTCGAGTATTCAAGATATCTTATACTCGTGACACCCTTATCATTAAGGAGTTCCAGTGGCCATCTGTGGTCTTCATCATCAGTTCCACTTCACAAAATTATACATTCTAAGTGCAAATGATTGCATCGTTGATGAAAAATATAAAAAACCAAAATCGCTATATGTAAGCCTGTAATATTTGAGGAGTGCCTTTTTTTTCTATTTCCATGGGATCCCATCAGATTCTGACTTAGTGTCAATGGGACCACCTCGGTAGTATATACCCTTTTAATTAAAAAAATAATTTTCAAAATCAGTCCACAATCGGCAGACTAATTGTGTTTGTTACACAATACTCCACCGATTGTGGACCAATTTTAAAAATATACAAAAAATAAAAAAAAACACATACGGTCGAATTGAGAACCTCATAATTTTTGAAGCGATTGAAAAACAGCGAATTGTCGTCGGGGATCGCGAAATATTTTTTCATAATGTTTTTTCATGAAAAAGGTTGGAAAACACTGGTTTAGAACGTATGGGTGGGATGTCCATCATGTACTGATGACGTACAGCGGGTCACCGTACGTTTTGTAATCCGATGCGCGATGATAAAACGGGCTAGGTGGAATCAAATCATGCACTTTCAAAGCACACTCCCCGAAATGTACCCGATAAAAAACCGACAAGTTGGCAACTCGGCGTCGATGTTCTCTGAAGCTTTGACTCAAAGCAGTGCTTCATTTGCGATGAGCTCCTTGGCCCATTATTCGATTGACTCAAGTGCATCAAGCTAGTATTTGGCATATCTGTGTCAGAGATGAGAATATACTCCATACATAACCGGCCTTAGTCTTTGCCTCACCTCGCAGTGTGTGCGACAGTAACAGACAGGTATTTATTATTGCTGAGAGTAGTTAGACTCGTAGGTTATAGATTCGAACAAATGTAGGCGCTTTACTTTGTACACAGATAATATAATTCTACAGCTTTGTATAAATTCGTCACCACTGCTCTGAAAATGAAAGAAGAGAAGGTGAAAACCGGCATGTCCTTGAAGCAAAAAAAAGAAGACATGTGACGTCCACCAATCCACTTTGGGCCTGTGCGGTGGATTAAGGCCAATTACCTCTCATAGAGAGGAGGCCTGTGTGTCCCAGCAGTGGGAAAGGCTGATGGTGACAATGAAGTGTTGTGAACTCACTTGAGGTGTCGGCATTGCTTGGCTAGAGCGATCATCTCTCGGGTCCCTCTGACGTTGATGAGGCCGGCTACATGGAGAGGTTCATCGAAGTTCACCGTGGCTGCCATGTGGATGATTATGTTCACCTGGGGTTTACAGAGAGCCATCTGTACGTTATAATATCTAGCTATAGTTCTCGCCAAACTTCTGGGCCACCCTGAAGTTGGCTTTTCGATGCGCAAGGCACGGATCGGAACTGTTTTTGTGTAAGATTTATTACTGCGCAGTCATGTAGCCAACATCAGGGTGGCTAAGAAGCTTGGCGAAAACTTTACCACTATTAGCATAAGCTGGCTTCTTATTCTATTGAAAGTCCGTTAGCGTAGGCTAAGTCAGCTCAAGGCCTTAGTATTGCCACCCTTGTTCCATTGCCAATGAAATCAGAGACCGCGAGCTACCAGTACGTCATTGTATAGTGAGTGAGGTGGCTTAGATTTGATTCCCAACTCGGGCAAAGTGGTATTGATATTTTCGGTAAGGAATTAATTAAATTAATTAATTAATAAAAATCTAAATAGATTTGTTGGATACATAAATACAAACATCTTAGAGATAAAATTTCTTGTGTCGTGGCTTAAGAATAACAGCGACACGGATAGATCTTCAAAGTTAAGCAACGCTTGTCGAGGTCGGTCCGTGGATGAGTGACCATCTATATTTAGCAATATTCCTCCGTGCCACAGTAATTAAGATGTGGTACCAGCTGTCATTGTAGATCTTTGACAGCTGTTACTGGTTAGGCCAAAAAATCTGACACCAATCTTGGCAAGACGTATCGTGATACCCAGTTACTGGGTGGTGGAGGTCAGATAGGCAGTTGATCCGTGTAAAGTACGGGTTCTCAGCTGTATTCAGTTGGATTGGAACCTGACGCCAATATAGTTATAAGTTCGCGATATGGTCCCCCTGTGACGGGTCAGGTCAGTGGCCCCGCCACCTACCATTTTGAGCCACACGGGATAGGGAGAGCGGCCAACGCTATACCGACACTCCTCGTCCCCTGCAGCCCCACTACGTCCGCCATCAGAAGGTGACGACCCCGTCAAGGCCGCGGAAGCTAGGGAGAGCGGTGCACTGCAAAACTGGCACTTCTCTCGCGCCGCGCCGCGGCCTCTTACCCTAAGCCGCGATGCGTCGCCATCGCGGCCGCCTCGGTTGCGATGTCGCCTCTGTTGCCAAGCGGCACCGCAATCTATTGTTGGCGTTACGTCGTCGACTTATCGGCAAAAAGCCTGACGAGCGGCCCTTCCTCGGGTTCCTCTTCGTTTCACCGTGGGTGACCAACCCACGGCTACTGAGCCCCCCCCCACCTCGACGGGGACCCACCGGAGCGGGACTGCTCTAGGCTGATGATGTTGAGGCAGATTGATTGGATAACTACCTCGTTAGTGATGCTGGTCCAGTCCTTCTCGCTGAGGCCGACCCTAAGTTCAGCGATGTCGCCCTCTACCGGCACAATGCTGGCAGCGAATTTGGGCTTCTTCTTACGTAGAGTGTCATATAACTGGAACAAAAAAAATTTTAAACAAGTTATTTCTTTTTTGAAACAAGCATTTATATAAAAAAAAAAAATCCGTTACAAGAAACAACCATGTGCTCTCTTAGCTTAATCGGACACTGGGAAAAGGTTCAAATTTAACTTGCAAGATTTGAATACACACACTTGTCTCGAACAAGTTTGTAAAAGCAAGGTTTTCTCGTATTCCTGTTACCAAACCCTTTCACTTGATATTTATATGATGCGGTTGCATAAAAATAATTGGTCCGCCATATTTGGGTGTCTGCCATATTGGATTTAGCGTTGTCATCCAAACAAAACGTGTATGAAAAATGTATTATTTTCCTCAGTATTACTATAAGGTTTTACAGTGGTATGAAGTTTTTATAAATCTATTTTCTGCTATGTTTTACTTACCGGGTCTTTAAGTATATAGGTTAATCTCTGTTGGATAGTTTTTCCTTTCTTTGGGCGCAGCAGTAAGTATAACTTCTTGATGTCACATGATCTGAAACAATTCAAAAAGTACGTCAGAGCCTTAGCCTCCGATTATTTTAAAAATAAGTCTTAATTCAGTTATTTGGTACACCAATAAAACAGTACGTGTACTGGTATGTCTGCCCATTATAGGTATACACAGCTTTTACAATGAATGACAACAACGTTAATATTATAGTCTAATAAAAAATATATAAAATTACACACAGAATTACTAGAGAATTACAAAAAAAAATATAAAAATAAAAAGGAAAACCAAAACAAAATAAAATATTTAAAATAGCAAACTAGCGTATATATTGTAAATTTAAAATATTATAGAATATTAATTGTACGTTCCCGTACCACCGAGTCTCGTGATTTGCAAAGATTGTCGTAGACCTTACACATTTGGAGTAAAGGATAGTTGAGGCCAAGGTTGGACTTGCGGAAAGCTGTTGCCTTCTGAAGTAACTTTGATGGTTCTCTGCCCTTTCGCCGAAAATTGTTTGCCAGATTCACTTGGTAACTAACGTTTCGCAGAATTCAATTTTGCCGAATGTTTGTTTTTTTTTTCATTTAGCAGAATGTTTTAGTTAGCGCATTATTCATTTAGTTGTTTATTGTTTACCAAATCTAGTAGGGTTTCGTTTATTATTATGTAATATTTTGTGGATGGGTGTTTCTTTCCATGCATGCAGCAGGCATGGAAAGAAGTATACACCATGCATGCAGCAGAAATGCAAACAAGCATACACCATACATGCAGCATGCAAGCAAGCATGCAACATGCAGCAGGCATGGTTTCTGTCACGGCTCCGGCACTGCGGGGCTACGGTGCGGCGGCGGTCCCATGCGAGCTTAGCGTCGCAGATGTGTTTCACGCTCACCATCGCGCAAATGTGTTTCACGCTCACCACCACTTCACAGATGTGTTAAGACCACCTGCTCCTCAGCTCGCGGGCCGCCTCACCCCTCCGCGCCTACGCGATTTTAAATAACACTCTAGGGGTAGGGCAGACAAGACTACGTGGAGTCGGTTTTGCAGCGATTCGTTTCATTCACGCCGCTCCCGAAGCACGCTGCTTCACTCGTTTGCCTTCGCGTGTTAATGGTCTAACCAAACCTAACCAAATTAAAAAAATATAAACAATAACCCAACATAGAGGGGATCTGGTATTCCGCTCCGCTATCGGCTTAACCTTCTAACCTAATATAACCCATACTAGTCGGATTGCTTTGAATCGGGGTGTTAACCATAACGCACCCGTAAACATTAGTTTATTTTTAACATTATATCAATGTTTGAAAAGGGAACTGTTACACTGACAAAACGTCATTCGTATAATAGTGTGTGGCCTAGTGAAATAATTGACAAATGATAAATGTCCCAAACGTTTTGTATCATTATTAGAATCAGCTTAACAATAAGCGTCTTCGCACACAAGGCTACTCAAATCTTATAAGATACTCAACGATTTTAGTCTTCAAGCGATTGCCGCCATACAAATCCATTGAAGTTCGTACACGAGTCACAATGGATTTGTATGGCGGCAGTCGCTTGAAGACTAAAATCGTTGAGTATCTAAGATTTGAGTAGCCTTGTGTGCGAAGGGCTTAATTCTACCAAATAAAACGTTGTCATCTCAGATCAAATGAAAAGTCAAGATGGAACGTTGCAAACCACAAAGTGAAGCCGGTTCAAACTATGCCTTGCCGTATAAATAAACAATTACACGGGCACGCGTACAACGAAACTACCCCTTAGTAGGCGCCGTTCATAAGGACAGCGATGACCAATGTCACTGGATATGAAAGCAAGATGTTTGGTGAAACCTCTTTTAATTCTTTCAACTCTGTTGAGGTGTTAAGGTCGAGATTTGATTGTTTGAGTTTTGAAATGAAATAGACGTGTGGTTCGTACAAAGATATATTGGACAATGCTCTATGAGAACTATGCAATGAGTACCTTGATCACATGAATGTATGGATAGCTATTAGTCTAGTCAACAAGTGTTTTTTAGGTCAATTTTTTTTCGCCTTCTCCTAAAATTGTGATTGAGGTGTCATTCGATTCGGAATGGCATGTAGATAGTTTTTGAGAAAATGCTAAGACCGCTCGCAAAAATTGCAATAGTTATAACCAATTAAGTGAAAAATAAAAAGCGTGTTTGATTTTTTGTTAATATCTCAAAAACAATTCAAGATAATTCAAATTTGAAAAAAGATCCAAAAAGAAGAGAAAATTTTCTAAAAAAAAGTTCAAACTTCCGTAACTGTAGGAACAATATTTATAATTTTACCAGAGGGCTTGCGCAAGCCACGCCCCCTTTGGACCTTTAATAAATAATAGTATATTATGCAACTAGTGAATAAAGGACGGATTTAAAGCGAGGGCCGTAGATGAATCACGACCGTCGACCGGCCGTAGATGCGAGTGGTTCATGGCCCCCGATATACATCCGTTTCATTCAAGAGTTGCATACCATATTTTATACCATGACAACGAGAAAAAGAAAGATTTAAGCGAAAAACACAAGGAAAATAATAAATAAATAAATCGTTTATTACCTTCAAAATTTACAAAAAATGGTTTAAATTGAAGCTGAGCTAGGTAACAGCACCAGTGTTTCAGGGGCCAGTGACCACCACCGTTACGTTCATAATTATAATTAATTAAAAACCAATGCAATTAATATTAGAATTCCAATCCAAATAAGTATACACTAAACATCCTAGACTTAAACCAAAATCATTATTAAAATCCTAAATCGATGAAAGAATTTGAAAGTCGACTGTTCTTTGCACAAGAGTTTGTATCGAGTATTTAATGCGCAAGGAGATTGTGTAGCACTGCGATGGAGGTGGAATAATTATAAATATTAGTGTGTTCTAAATTCAATCACCAAAACAGTGATAAAAAGTGCTTTTTATTTACTATTTACTTTAAGCTTTTTAGAGGGGGAATGTCATAAATGTGATTTAAACATATTAAATATGAAAATTAAAAACTTAAAAAAAATTAAGGCGCCTGCAGGATGATAGATCAATGAACAGTAATCCGTGGTTAAGATTTTTTATCGCGATTTTTCAATAAGTTATCCATTAATTAATTAACATATTTTTGTACTACGGACATTAACATTGCAAGTGAGAAAATTAATAAACTATTAATCTGAGATTTTTTCCTTCGTGGAGCTATTTTTGAAAGGTCTTAGAATAGACTCCCGCTGGAAAAATTAAAAAAAAACATAATTTTCGTATTGTTATTAACAATTTACTGAAGTAAAAATTATAAAGCTCTATGAAACATTTAAAAAAATGTTTTCTTATAATATTATTATTGATCCATTTTCTTATGATCAAAAGCTACTTAAAAATGATTTTTAACACATTAAACGCCGTGGTGGTCACCGGTGACCACCACTATACTTTCCATATGGGCTGACGCCGATTCGCGCTTTCGACAAATTTTACACATTATATTTTATGGCTCATACGGTTCAAAATAGTCAACAACCCCACTCTCAATAATTATTTCTTATTACTATCCAAAAAAATAACAAAATAATTGCTGTCGCTCAACAGTGACCCCCGCGGCGCACGCTGTCGGAAATCTGAATTTCGTTCGCGTGGGGCCGCAGGGATCGCGGCGCCGCGCCTGGCACACCCGCACACTTGACCCGTGCCAGTGCAGTGGCATCATTAGAATTAGTAACGATTGAGGGATTTGAGACTAAGTACTATCATTGCTGCGTGAAATTACGATAGTTTAAAGGATGCGATCCAGGCAGCGAAAGATGAAGAGTAAACATCGGCATCGACTTCGGCGAACGAAAACGTCATGCAGTTTTCACATCGTGGTAGAGGTAAGTTTAAAAATAATAACAGTTTTAGAAATGGCCGTGGTTTTTATAATCAGCAGTCAATTCAACGCGGCCGAGGACATCATTATCAATATAATTCAAATAATACGAGAGGTAATTATAATCACCTTTCAAATAATATCGACAAACGTGATTTCAATTAATCACGTGGGCGATCAATCCATAATTACCGTGGTAACGTACGTGGAGGAGGTTATCAAACTTCGAACGAGAATCGATCGAGTAATGAGACTCGTAATAAAGGCCGTACCAAAAGAATATTTTATACTAACAATGAATCTAAATAAGAACGAAAGTATGAATACAAATACAAATGAAATGCAGTTGAAATGTACTAAATACAGCCGTCTTTATGTGAGTAAAATAAAGAAGAAAGTTTGATAATCAAATATCCGTTTAAGTGGAAGTGCTCGTAGCAAATTCTCGAAGACTAGATAATCGAAAGTGCCCAAAAATTGCATAGACGATCGCAAGCATGGTCTTTTATATGCGAGCGAAGGGGTCTGTCAGACTCTAACTGACTAACATGGTATTCAGCAGCTATATCTTTGGCCTGGCGCTGGACTGCTTGGGCCAGTTAATGGCCTATACAAATTCATGCGGACCCCACTCACACTCTGCGGCCGTTTACGACCGCAACAATTCAAGAGAGGCGCTATGTCTAGAGCCTCAGAAGCAATTGTTATGGGATGATTCTTGAGGCCACTGTATAACAGTTGACGTCTTTCGTCTGAACGATGATATAATTTCTAACCTGAAGAGCTTCTCGATGAACTGCTTGCCGAGGAATCCGGAGCCGCCCGTCAGCAGCACGGTGGAGTCCCGGTAGAACTGCTGCACATCAGAGTCGCCCCTGTCTATGACTGCGTTCATAGGCTTCTGTCGCTCCAGTATAGAGAGCTCGACTTGCTGTGCGATGTCCATTGCTGGAATAGAACGTAATCTTACATTCATTAATTTAATTTGCAAAACATAGTTACATGACATATTATGGATGTCATAGAGTCCAGAATATGATAGTTATTTGTGCCATAAATAATAAATTCGACTAGTTAAGACTTGAAACTGACTCCAACACACAGTAGGAAAACAAGGCCGATGATGAGTATATAATCATGCTGGCTGCTATATATGTATAACCAGCAAAGTGCGTGTCGGGCCATGCGCAGTAATAGGGTTCCGTGGTTGTATAATAATGCGGACCAAGAAGAGGGTTTTTTGTTGTTACATGAACATTAAAACGGTTTCAGCGGCTAAAAAAGTCTAAAAACGGGCCCATATAGGACGATGGTAACTGAAGAAGGTGTTATAAAGTCCAACTTCACAAGTGAAGTTCGAAAAAATATTATCTATTTGAGTACCACCGCGGGTAGAGGCAAGCGTTTGTAATAAAGGCTTTATAACCAGCGTTACATACTATTATAATTTGAATACTGCAGTATTGCGTAATGGCAATACGTAATGGAGATAATCTTCGTTAAAATCTCCAAATATTTACAAACCGAAAGCAAATATTTTCAAACAACCTACTCAACTACCAAAAAGTAAAATCAAATTATTCAATGATAGGAACAAACAACCAACGTAAATAAACTGCAATATATAATCTATATGAAGAACGTCAATTGCTAAGGGAGCCGATACGAGCGCGCGTTAGAGCCACAGGGAATGGTATGGTTCGTTCCTGCATCCTCGCGCGTAAGCTCCTTGTTTATTTCTCTTTCGGAATATGAATAATTTCGAATGTATTCACCCTTAATCTGAGGAATTCAGTATATTGTTTTCGAAAGTTCTACGCTACTCAATTAATGATGTAGTCGGGTCGAATATTGACATTATAAATGGATATCGACAAAAGAAAATAAGTAATTTAATATTTCTATAAGATTATATTATGAAGAGGCCCGCCCGCCCCAATGACCATAATTAAATTCGGGTATCGATAATGTAATTAAAATTACAATGTGTTTTATTGCACTGATGTGACCATGGTTGAGTAGTAGTAAATATTGGCCTATGACACGAATGTCAACATTACGGCCAACGCAATTAAGTTTATAATTGCGACCACTGAGAATACGGCCATCTATGGTCGGGTAGCGGAATTTGCTTGACAATGGAATCTAATTTGACTTTAGATTACAAAACGTCGAAAATACTTCTGTACTAACACAAAGTAGCCGCCCCCGCGCGCATGCTCCGTATGGACTACGGACCGGTACTGCCAACAACTGCGCCCACTCCAATGCGTTATTCGAGCCATTAAGCCAATTACAGGTTCTCACGGCTAGAGATATAATAATTTTAAAGAGATCTTAGGGATCACTAGCAGCAGGCACAACAATCACAAAAATTAAATCACTAACGCTAAAGGACAATATTGCACACTATCCAGTTTTGAAAAAGTCAAGGTTAAGCTGCTTACGCACTGATAAGCTTTTAGTGGTAAACACATCAAACGAGAACTCGTTACACAATAAGTATGAATTACGCCTGTAGTTAGATGAAGAGAAGGGAATCGAGATAGGTGGATTAAATCGTCGATGTAAGAGGCCTGAGAACCAAGTTAGACGAGTTTTATATAGGACTATCAAGCTATAACTCGGATATATTAGCTATCACAGAAACCGACCTAAACGAATTTCGGAATTAATCCCTCCAGGGTTCACTATAATGCGATGCAACCGAGCGGATAGACGAAAGCAGGGCGGCGCCTGTCTCGTGGCCACGCCGCGAATCGAGTTGCGTCGAGTACCTGCACCGAGCGGCGTAAATATTGATGACAATGTTTTTGAACTAGTAGGTGCCACTGTTTATTTACGTAATAGGTTTTTGTTTTTAATATGTGTTGTTTATATCCCACCAAATAGTAGCGAACATGAATATGAGTTTCTATTTAGAATTATTGAACAATTTTGTAATAATTATCGTGAAGTGGTAGTGGTAGGAGATTTTAATTAATATTCCTGCACTACAAGCATTAATTCATATTATGATTTTTTTAATGATATATTGTAAGTTTACCCAGAGCAACGGAATATTTAATTGCAATGATCGCTGTTTGGACTTAGTTCTGAGTACATTTGAGGAGGAGGAGTGTGTGAGTGTGCGCGCGGCGGAGGCGCCACTCGTACCGGTAGATGCTTATCACCCACCGCTTGACGTGTCCGTTAGCCCGCGTTTACGTACAAATACTTACTTAAGTTCTTAACTTCTAAAACTGTTTCGGAAACTGTTTTCCCAGAAAAAAGTGAAGTCGTGTACGCTCGAGATACATTTATCCCGAGTGGTACACGGGTGAGTTAATTCGCGACTTAAAACTCAAAGCTACTCTCCATAAAAAATATAAAATTAGTGGTTTAGGGAATGATTACGAAACGTTTGCCCAGTGTAGGGCTAAAGTTAAAGCTAAGATTTTAGTAGCACAGGAACAGTATCGCCAACGTTTACAAAGCCAGATGTCAATTGATTCTAAGTCTTTTTGGGCATACGTTAATTCTAAAAGAAGTAACAGTAGTAGCCAAAAGATTTAAAAAACGGAGAGGCCTTGACAGATGAACAAGTGGTTCAAGAATTTGCGGAATATTTTTATTCAGTATATAATGTAGATATACCTAGATTAGATGTGAATGCGGCGATAGTGGAAGCAGGCAGTCAGAACGGAGCAGGGTGGGTTCAGTTTGACAGCTTGGAGTGGGCAGACGTGGCATGCGCCCTGCATCAACTTAAGCCGAAAAAATCGTCAGGGCCTGATGGTATTCCGCCGTATATTTTTAGGGACTGTCGAATGGCATTAGCGTGACCGCTGATGCACATCTACAATCTTTGCCTGGAATTAGCTGTATTTCCCAAGATGTGGAAGATTACCCGGGTCATACCGGTACCGAAGGGAGGTTCGAGAACTAAAGTTGAGGAATATAGACCTGTTGCTGTATTGTCAACAGCGGCTAAAGTGTTAGAATCTGCTATTCATAAGAAAGTATATCAGCAAGTTAGCTCGCAACTCACCGACGTGCAGCATGGATTTCGGCCGACTCGAAACACTACGAGCAATTTACTTAGCTACATGGCGGCAATGGTGCCGATAGTGGACGGTTGGGGGCAGGTCAATGCTGCATACTTTGACTTTAAAAAGGCGTTTGATTTAGTCGATAATGACACATTACTGAAAAAGTTAGCAGGGGTCGGTTTCACACCGCATTTACTTAAGTTTTTTGCGAGTTCCTAAGTCACGCACTTCATCGCATTGCTGTAGTAGCTGCCCTTTAAATATGTAAGTAGTAGGGAGTGGCACACGTCTTCTGGTAAATGATATTAAGGAGCATTTAGAAGGGTACAAGTCCAATTTATTGATCCAGCAGTAATCATCTAAACGTGCTAAGTCTGATTGGAGAGCATCCATATCATCCAATGATGAAATTGAAGAAAATATCTTCATGTCATCAGCAAATATAATTAAATTAAATAAATTTTATTTCGAATCACTTCCATATTTTGTTAGTAACAATGTAAACTTATAAAATAGTGTTAGTAATTTTAAATCTATATAATTCTAAGCTGTGAGAGGCCCGCCGAACCTGGGGCATGTCTATTTGACTGCGTCCAGTCGTATCCATCGCCCCAAGATCGGAAAGTCCCACCTATCAGCCAACGCTCTAAGAATGGTGTTGGGGCTGGCGCGAACACGGCGTAGTAGAGATGCGCATCTCTTGCGCATGATGGCCGCAAAACCATCAACGTCCGCGTCGGCAAACATGCCGGATGCGCTACAAAAACGCGGCAGCCCCATCAACATCCGGAACGTGTTGTTATATTGTGTGCGCAGGCCACAATATGCCCTCTGCGTAAAGTTCATCCAAAGGCTGCACGTGTAAAAGGATTGGCAGTAGGCTTTGAAAAGCGTCACCTTAACCTGAGCCGTACAACGTGCGGGCCAACATCCCACATCGAACAGCCAGTGACCTGCGCTCCCGTTCTACATCAACGTTATCTTTTAAGTCGTCTGAGACCCAATGACCCAGATACTTAAAATTTGCAACTCTTTTTAGAGGTCTGCCGCACAGGATAACAGATGGAATTGTGCTGTAGCATTTACCAGCTGCTTTAAACATCATGAATTCACTCTTTTCTGCATTATATTTGAGCCCATGGGTCCCAGCGTACGATTCACACACGTTAATCAGTTTCCTCAAAGCACTGATCGATGGGCTCAGCAGAACCATATCGTCTGCTTAACTTATATTATTAATGTACACACCATCAATATGACAGCCGATTCCAGTACTGCTAAGCTCATCGATCAGATTATTCATGTAAAGATTATACAACGCGGGCGAGGACGCAAAGCAGAGCAATATAGATTGATGAAAACACGAGTCGATGTAGCTCACATAGATGATAAAAAGTAACGGACCCATTAGAGAACCCTGAGGAACACCACTGGGAGCCGAAACCCAGCTTGAGATGTAGTTACTAACAACGACTGCTTTAGACCTGTTTTCTAAATATGAGGAAAACCAGCGGAGTAGGTCGCCTCTAATACCATTATGATTGGAAATCTTTATTATTAAGGATGTTATGATTTTATTTTTGTATATTTTTACATGGTTCATAAACATATATTTACTATCTGTTTTACACAGCTAGCAATGTTATTTAGGTAATTTTTCAATGCCATTTTTACAACATTTTGACTGTGTCAAGCAGGTAGGTACATTTTATAAGTTATTCGATTATTACTCGTAAACTTGTAAAGCCTACTTAGCTGTGATAGTTTTCCTTTTGATTTCGTTATATTTACTACAGCTGTGATTTTTTTCACATAGCCAAAAGCAAACATTTCGCTGGCAGGGGGGAGAGGACACTTGACTCTCACAAAAATTTGCAATTTAAAGCTTAATTTTACGCAAATCGAAAAATGGTTTTAACACACCCATAATATTTTTGAATGGCCTCTCCAACGATACCCCACACCATGGGAAAGACGAAAAAAAACACATCCCCACTACGTTAGGAGGAAAACCAATTTTTTTTCTTTTTCTTGGTTTTATTTTACCACTTTGTTGGAATTATTAATATGTATATCCATGCCAAATTATTGCTTTCCAGTACTTAGAGTCTCTGAGCTAAGCTGCGGACGGACAGACGGACAGAGCAAAACTAAAAGGGTTCCTTGTTACTTCGGAACCCTAAAAAGGATGATTAAAACATGACAGCTGACGGGGAAGGATAAGGTGGCTGGATAGAGAACGACCGATTCTTTTGCTTCTCTTATTTTTTTTTTATTCTAGCTTACAGATGTTTCATCTTATACAAAGAAACCATGCCGACGTAACTAGCGTTTCCAATCTGATTATACTAATTGTTTTTATAGGTACATCGATCGCGTTCGGTTCCGTTCCACGGCTAAAGATGGTGTTAGCAGCGACTTGTAAGTAAATGCCGTATCCTTTTACTTGCAAGTCGCTGCTAACACTTTGTGACTATTTGTTTCTTTAAACACAGTGACTATTTATTGTATAGTATTTTTTGCACGTTTTTTACAGTTTTATTGTGCCAAAATGTGTTACAATTATTATTATTTCACACATTTCATAAATAAGCCCGGAATTCTATAGATTTCCTAGGAATTTTATACAATTCCTGCTTTACACAGATTTCCATAACATATACAAGTCACATCTATATCTTACTCACAATGGAAATAACCTTGCTCTAAGAGCTTGTTAGCATTGAAAGAACGGGTGACGTCATTTAATTATGAACTTTCCCTTTTAAGCACATGCAAAATACAAACTGTCATATTTATTAAGCATCTACCGACAAATGTCTAAGTACCTACCTAAATTATTATTGTGTTGTCAAATACCTACAATTATTAGAGTATCCATCGGAGTAAATATTGTTGTGAAAACAGGAAATAACTCGAAATTTACATTCAAGCCACAGTGATGGTGTTCCTTTATAGTGTTACGTAATTTGTAGTGATCATTGCGATGTATTCTGGATTTTATATTGCTATTTTAGTATTATAAGTCCTTTGAGACAATTAGTCCAAGACTATCGGTTAGTATCAATATTCTTTCGAATATTGATTAAGAATAACTAAATAGACGATATTAAATTCCTTAATTCTCTTGATAAGTTTTAAAAAGGTTTCATTACTCAAGAATTGATTATTACTGATTGTGAGATTATTTATAGAAATATAGAAAATGGTGGGGACTTTTGACAGGTCGACTCATTATTATAAATAGTGTTTAATTCGTAAGTTGACTAGCACTTTGTTGTGAAATATGGACTACACAAGCTTCACGTAAGTTATTTGATATTATAACTTGATTATTGCTAATGGTTGTGTTGAAACTCTATCTGTATCATATTATGGCCTTTACTCCTAATGATGTTAAATTTATTTATTTAAGGGCTAGTCATGTTATTTGCCTTACCCTTGTTGTTTTGATTATGTAACATTGTGAAATGCTACAAGATTTACATATAATAGTAATAATAGAATTATATCTATATTGTAATAAAAATATTTATATTATGATTGTAAAATATATCTAAAAATACTTTTACAAACATAGTTGCTTCCGTGAAGTTTCTTGCCCTTCTTCTTCACGAGAACTAGATCTAGCGAATAGGCGGTAAGCTCTCTGAGCCTCAATATTAATTATTTGACAAGCCTAATTGAAATAAATACCTGGTCTTGTCTTTTTGTGTTTTTCTTCATAAAACCTTTCCCTTATACACCACATGTAGGAACTCTGATACACAGTAAATAACCATCTTGACATATATCAATACTTTTATATGGAGTTCCTTCATTTTTCTAACAAGCTCATGGTAGGGCCCCATTGCTGAATTCCGATGATTCTAAAAGCCCGGATGCAAATAAAACCACAAGTCAAGATGCCACGTGATTTCTAGAAATAAATGAGCTATACATCAATTATTTTCTTAAGAGGGGACTCTAGTGAGACTTTCTCCATACAAACACATTCTGCTGTTTTCTTCGTGGATAATGCCTCTAGAGCAATGATCTTTTTCCATAAAATCTAGGTCTAATTAATACGTGCCTGTATCATTTCTTTTTTTCCAAAACATAATCACAAAAATAAATATGACTATCCAAAAATCCGAAAAAAATAACCGTTTTTACCGCCATGTTCAGAAGACTTTCAGACAAAATTTATAAGTTTTAAACAAAAAAGGAAATGATAGGAGCATAGATATACTTTTCCTATAAATTTTGATATAAGAATTTTTTAGATCAGACCAGTTTTCATGAAGAAAACAGCAGAATACTAAACGTCTTTTATTCAAAGTTTTTGTAGGTAAAATCAGCCTGAGCTGCAGTTGTCCCTTTCGCACTTTACGGGGTGAGGTTGGAGGTGACGCGACGGCAATAGTTTCTTCAAATACCAATTTTTCAAATTCCTGTTGACTAGAGTCCGCTCTTAATTGAATAATGAATATTGAAATCTTAAAGAGCGCACTTATGTATTAACTTAGATATGTGTGTATCTAATGAAGTCATTGGTCAAGGTTTTTCAATCAATCAATCAATCAATCTTTATTCGTGAACATAGGTATTACAATAAAGGTCTTATGTGTCATTTCTGTTGAGCTCTATGTCCTACCAATGAAATTGGTGTACAAATACATTAGGTGTTTAGTAATAAATCTGAATCTATACAATACAAAGTCAAGTTCGAGTAGATAATGTCTATTAAATGTAGGTATTATTTATAAATAATTAATCAATTATAATTTATTTAATATGCATGTCAATGTTAAATTATAATAAGAACTAGTAACGTTATATTTTAAATAATGTCAATTAAAAGTACCAAATATTAATTAATCAATTACAATTTATTTTTACATGCATGTCAATGGTAAATAGCTAGTAATGTCATATTTGTTCATTTAAAAATTCTTCGATAGAGTAATATGTCTTATCTATTAGAAATAAATACAATTTACTTTTGAATTTGCGGATATTATCTTCATCCCTTATACATTTTGGTAATTTATTATAGACCCTTGGAGCCATTACAAAAATACTATTTCTGTATAGTGCAGTACTAGATCCAACTGTTTGTAACCGATCACAACGGCGCTGACTAGTGGCTCGAGCAAATTTATGTGAATTCTTTCTGACGAACATACATGTTTCAACGAAGGCATAGTTAATATTTTCGTATTTTTAAAAAACGGTTTGCAGCTGTCTGTTATCTGCAAATTAAATATAGCTCTTATGCACCTTTTTTGGCACTTAAATACCATATCTTTACCCGTGGCATTGCCCCAAAATATAATCCCATATCTCAATGTTGAGGCTACAAGACCATGATACGCTGTTAAGACATCGTTGCTCGATTGGCCGTTTTACTTAACATGTGCAAAGCATAGGAATGTTGGTTTAGTTTACTGCATACTTTATCAACATGTGAATTCCATTTTAAATTGTTTTGTATGTTTAGTCCAAGAAATTTAGTCACATTTGTTTCATTAATAATTTTGTCCTTATATTTAATATTTAAGTCTAAGTTGTGATTTAATCTTTGTTGAAATTTCATTAATACTGTTTTATCAAGATTTCTAATCAAATTATTATTTTGCAGCCAATTCACAACTGACAATAAGGTAGAATTAATCTCAGCCTCTAATGTGCTTGCCTCATCAATATTAAAAAGTAAAGTGCTGTCATCTGCAAACATTGTCATAGGATATGATGATGCTGATGGAAAGTCGTTAATATAAACAATAAATAGAGGCGGCCCGAGTACGCTACCCTGTGGTACTCCATAATTTACGGTTCTCTGGCTAGATTCATATGTTATTTCGCTTTTTTTACAAATTCTACTAATTTTCGTTATTTGTTGCCTATCACAAAGATAAGATTCTATTAAATTTGATATATTTCCTCTTATTCCGTATGCATTAAGTTTTCTCATCAGTATTGTATGGTCTACGCGATCAAAAGCTTTTGACATGTCCATATAAAGCGCCAAAGTTGGTAGTCTCTTATCCACTCTGCTGCTTACCATATGTAAGAAATCGTAGATGGCCATGTCAATAGATCTGTTTTTCCTAAAACCTTTCTGGTTATCAACGAATAGGCAATTCTTCTCAAAGTACGAAGTAAGTCGATAATATATTGCTTTCTCGAATATTTTTGAAAAAATTGGTACTAACGCTATAGGCCTGTAGCAGGAAATATCTTCTCTGTGGCCTTTCTTGAAGAGAGGCTTTATAATTGTTATTTTTAATTCTTCTGGAAAGTAACCATGGCATATGCACATATTGATGAGATGACTCAACACAGGAGCAATTATTGTGGATACCCGTTTAACAATGTTTGTACATATATCGTCATACCCAGTGCTAGACGTATTCTTTAGCGACATAATAATTTGGTGAATTTCTTGTGGTATTGTAGGCGACATAAACATAGAAGTAATTCTACTGCTTATGTTATGTTTATTTTTATTAATGTCTAAATTAGTAACTGGTTTAACATGATCCACAAAGCAATCGTTAAAAGCTTGTGCTATTTCAAGGGGATTAGTTAAGATTTTGTCATTTGATTTGATTTTTATTATGGTTTCGTCTGGCAAATTATGTTTATTCTTATTTTTATTTATTACTTTCCATGTCGCTTTACATAGATTTTGAGCCGAATGTATAAAACGATTATTATGGGCTCTCTGTGTGAGATTTATAACTTTCTTTAGCCGATTTGAAAGCTTTTTAAAGTTTGCTTTATTTTGCTTATTTGGTAAAGACCGGTATTTCCACAGCAATTCTCTTTTTCTCTTACTGCAAATCCTAATACCACGACTAATCCATTTTGGTTTTTCTTTAGTAGATATCCGTATTTTTATATTTGGAAAGCATAAATCATATAGCAACTTAAACAGGTCATAGAACAATTTGAATGCCTTAGCGGCATTCGTTTCCTCGTATACGTCAGAAAAAGTGATAGCTTTGATGTCGTCTATGAATTTCTGAACATTTTCTTTTGAGTAATCTCGTTTAGTTGAGAACCAGTAATTTAATATGCATGTTCGTTTAACTGGACATTGTAATAGTTGCGCCGTATGATCGGATACCGCCAGCTCCAAGACTTCTCCCTTTGATCCTCGTACATTATGAATTATGTTATCTATACAAATCCCGCTGCCCAATCTTGTTGGGACTTTTATTTCAAATTTGAGATTGTAACCCGTTATAAGGTATTTGAATTGCTCTAAACAAGTGGTCTTTTTCAAAAGATCAATGTTGAAATCACCGCATATAATAAGTTTTTTGTTAGTATGTAATGAAAAAGCCTTTAAGAGAATATTCAGGTTATTGAAAAATATCTCAAGTTTACTTTTTATGTCCCTACTAGATGGACTCCTATAGACACACATCACAATTATGTTGTGGTCAGTGAGTTCCACTGCGCAACATTCAATTATATAAGAAACACAGCACTTTCCCACCGACTCCAAAGCTCTATACTTAATGCCGTTTCGTATCATAATACATGTACCACCATGTCGGGTTTTCCGAGTGAAATGTGTAGCAAGTGTATAATTAGGAATATGTAACAAGTTAACATCAGATAATATCATATTATGCTCTGAAAAACACAGCACATCAATTATTTTATTTTCTGAATTGAATAGTTCATTAAGTAAGACAGTAAACATATGAGATTTGTTCAAAAGACCATTTATATTTTGATGCAGAATATTAATATTTTTATACACGAAAAAAATTTTCATGTTCACAAATTTTTTCATCTGCAGAAGATTCATATTGGGTCGATGATATCTCTGTTATGGTTAACAATACATTTTGAAAGATATTACGCATACCACAGTCATTAATTTGTCTATTGAATTTAGAGAACATAGTAAAATCATAAAAAAGATTTAAATTAGAATCAAATGCAGTTGCATAGTTATATGTTTGTAAGTCTAGATGTAATAAATTATTAAATGTCTCTATACGCCAATTAAACATTGTCGAGTAATTACTTAATTTAAAAGTAGGAACACATAAGATTATATTCGTATTCTGTACTGTCATCAATGTCTCCCTTAGTTTTATAATGATATTAACATAATTTTCAGTATGTAAAAAATCTTCTTCTCCAATTAAAACAATACAGTAGTCATTCATAGAATAATCAATTAGTTTTATATGTAGATCTTTAATAAGTCGAAGTGTACCACAATTCGGCGTGACGTAATGACATACTTGAAAGTTTTCAAATATCTCTTGAGCTGTGGTCAAAACTTTGTTATGTTTATTCGCACTAACAATGCACAGTTTTCTTTTGATGGGAATCGAAGAATGGTCATCATTTTCTTCCTTCTGTGAAGTTGTATTATCTAGTTCTACCGTTGAAGCATTAATCGTGTCTTGTTTTTTCGAAAATAGTTGTGTCTTCCTCGTCTTCTTCTGTGACTTTGTTTGAGAGTTTAGGCGCGGAGTAGATGTAAGTGAACTTTTATTAGGAGTTCCCACTTCTCTGGTTAATTTTTTGTAGCCTTTTTTAGTACATCATTTTTACTTGTTAATTCATTTATAGATTTTTTAAGCTGAGTATTTTCTATGTTTAAGTTCTTTATCTCTTCGTGTGCTGAATCAAGTTGTGAAGTAAGTTGTGCAATTTGGTTTTGTAGTTCCTGTATTTGTATATTATTTTCGTCACTTGATATATTCGGTAAGCTACTAGTGCTGCCATCTAACTTCGAACTATTAATGCTATTTTCTTCGGACATTTCTAAAGAACGTGTCTTTGTTTTTCTGAACGTAATGTTGTCAAAGAAGTTCATTTTCTATTGATATTGAATATCATTAACTTCGGATAAAATGGAAAAAGATATGTAGAATTTGAGTTCCGAACTCGCAAATTCTGGCGCTCAAACTCTAACCGCGGCGCAGTAACCACTAAGCAATCAGAACATTAGCTTTACTTTTGAAATTCGGCCTCTGTTAGTAATGATGACTCCGTTGAATTCGTATAATTCCGTTACTTTTTATTTGGATATTGGCGGTGAATTGAAAATAAAATATTGTTTTTTATGTTTTGTAAAAAGTTTTTGTTGTAACTCACTGTTTTGGGTTCACTGCTTCACTTTGAGTCGTGTTTTATTGTTCACCAGCGTAATTATTATCATTGCAAACGATAATTCACTTAGAATGACATTATCTTCTTGTCTTCTTTTAAGTTTACAGCGTCTGAACTTCGGTCGCTAATAACTTTTTTGTTTGTGAATAATATCACAAGATAACAATGTGATTTAACTATTTCAGAGCACTTAACATGTATAGAAACTATTTTAATTATTATTTAATACGGAGCTGTTGTTAACGAAGTGACAGCTGATGTCAGTCCATTTTTGTTATTTCCGCAAGGCATGTGTTACTTATTATTTTGATTGTAATGTTCTGATGTCATTTTTAATTAATAATGTATTGGACGCCTAGTAACTACACCACGTTTGATAGTGCTGGTATAGGTCTACCAGAATCTCATGGCATTTTTTATTTTTTTAAATTGTGATTTTCATATGGCAATGTCAATTGTCACCTGTCAAATCAAAGTACTTGATGTGTCAACCGCTGCTGAAAATTTTTGATATTATCTTGAAAATTTGTTATTTTTGTGAAAATGTCGAAAAACCCTAAAGCCATGCATGGTTTCAAAACTCACTTCACCGTTGTCATGGGGGACTTCAACGCAAAACTGGGCAAACGAGACAAGGATGAGCTGCAAGTGGGGCAATTTGGAGTTGGACGACGGAACCACCCGGGTCACCTACTGGCCAGTTTTATGGAGTAGGAAGGCCTCTATATGATGAACTCCTTCTTCAGAAAGCGTGAGCACAGGAAGTGGACATATCAAAGCCCCGATGGTGGAACTAAAAACGAGATCGACTTCATCATGTCAACAAAGAAGCGAATGTTCAATGATGTCTCTGTGATCAATTCGGTGAAAACCGGGAGCGATCACCGTATGGTAAGAGGCACATTGAACATTCATATCAAGCTTGAAAAGTCTCGACAGATGAAGTCCACGCTCCGTCCAGCACAGATCCAGATCCAAAACCCCGAAACCTTTCAGCTCGAACTCCAGAATCGTTTCGAGTGCCTAGGGAGCTCCGTGGACGAATACAGCGATGGGTTCGTGGAAGCTGTCCATACGGTCGGGTCTAAGTTTTTCAAGACCCGCCGTACATATATAGTTCAACTTAAGTTGAACATGGACAAAACCAAGGTGATGTTGAATGCCCATGTTACACCCACTCCTATCAAGGTTGGAGACTCTACACTCGAAGTTGTGGACGACTATGTCTACCTGGGACAAACGATCCAGTTGGGTAGGGCCAACTTCGAGAGAGAGATAAACCGTCGAATCCGACTCGGCTGGGCAGCGTTCGGGAAGTTGCGCGGTGTCTTCTCGTCCAACTTACCACAGTGTCTCAAGACAAAAGTCTATGACCAGTTTGTGTTGCCAGTGATGACATATGGCTCTGAGCCGAGGTCGCTTACAATGGGCCTCATCAGAAAGCTTACAGTCACTCAAAGGGCAATGGAGAGGGCTATGCTCGGCATTTCCTTGCGTGATCGAATCAGAAATGTAGAGATCCGTAAGAAAACCAATGTTACCGACATAGCTCGAAGAATTGCCAAACTTAAGTGGCAGTGGGCAGGGCACATTGCTCGCAGAACGGATGGCCGATGGGGCAGAAAGGTTCTGGAGTGGCGACCGCGAACCGGAAGACGTTGCGTTGGAAGGCCTCCCACCAGGTGGACCGATGACCTCGTGAAGGTTGCGGGGATCCGCTGGTTGCTAGACGCACGGGACCGGTCAATGTGGCGACGCTTGGGGGAGGCCTATGTCCAGCAGTGGACGTCTTTCAGCTGATATGATGAGGTACATTTAAACATATAAGTGTTTTATATTTTTGTAACCACCTCTTAAAACCCTTTATTTTGATACCCCACACGATGGTACGAAAAAAATACAGGCCCCCATAATATGGCGCCCAAAATCTGCTTTTTATATATTTTCCCATTTAAATGTAGCCAGTGACACTCGCAGGTTTAAGACGAATCGATTGACGTAAGAATCATCAAAATCGGCCAACGCGTTTGGCCTCTAGAATGCCACATAGGAACAAACATACGTACATACATAGACTGATAAACACATTACCCTCCTTCGGCAGTCGGGTAAAAAAACGTGCACGTAAAAGCGTCTGCAGTAAAACAAAAAAAAACAATAAGTACCTAATTAATAACAGGTCGAGCCATCTGATGGTCGTTTACAAGCAAGACGCATGGATTGGCACCACTCAGGTAAACCATCATTAAGGGAACCGAATGATCCATCACATGTGCCACCATCAGAGAGACATTAGAGAGACCATGACACACTCAAGGGCCTACACAAATCAACGAACAACATATAGGTACAGTAAATCTAATTACAAAATAGTTACACAACTTTTCTATCAGCTTAAGCTGTTAGAAAAGTTTTGTAACTTGGCCTCCCTGCAAGTGATACTATATGGGGATTCCAATAACCTTGAGTTTAGCGTTATCTCCAGGAAAACCGTTTTATCAAAAAATTCTAGCTTCTCCTTGTTTAATATAGTGTCACAATCTGCACTTTTGTAGTAAGTTTCATGATTAACGCAATCAAACGCCTTCCACAGTTCACTGAAGATACCTATGGCATCTTGTGCCACTTACCATGTATCTTAATAAGGTGACTCCAGCATCGGTTGTACAACGTCCTTTGGTGAAACCATACTGTTTATCGTGTAGGATGTTATTCGTATTAAAATGAATGACCCTTTGATTTAGCTAACTTTTCAAATACCTTGCTGAAAACTATAATTATTTGACTCCTTTTTCTACATACAAATTAAAAATTAAAGCTGAGTACGGCTCTATAGTTTGAATATCTAATGGAGGTACAAACTTTGATGGACATTCTTCATAGATCTTCAGTCAGTTTAATCTTGATTTGCTTAAAAGCTTTTATTATTGTTATTAAGTTTAGTGAAAAGTTAAATTCAGTCGGGCAGGCTGAAATGTTCGCGATAAATAAGCCGGAAGCAAGCGAGGGCGAAGAATTTAATGTTTCAGTAATTTTAATTGAGATGGTAAAGAAATTTACAAATTCTTTTCTTGCTGTTCGTTTAATTGATTATAATTTCCCAAACCGTCTTGAACTATTTTTTGTGAATTTAACCTTCTTGCTAATGTATAAAGCCTTAGCTAGCTTACCCGTATTGAAAAAAATATATAATTAGCAACATACTTAAGTATTCAAAGTTTCAGTGTTAATATATAAGGCTTAAGGCCATATAGCTCATAAAGTCTTTCCCAACTGTTCCTGAGTCCTTGGCCCAGTCACTGAATAAAAACTTAAAAGTATTATTGAACTCTGTTTGAACTACTGAGAAAAATGTTTTATATTTATATATTATTTCCGGGATAAAAACTATTGTGGCCTTACCAGGGTCTCGGGGATTTATAAAGATACCGTGGGAAGAACTAATTCAACGCGTACAAAGCCGCGGTCGGCAGTTAGTAAATAACAAAAAGATCGACTCACCCATATTGTATGATTCCGGTACACTTTCAAACAAAAATTGCTATAAACTTAGTATCCACTTAGGTTAGTATTAAACTGCGCATGTGCAAGTTAAACCAAGATGACGGGACGACCAAAGTTATAAAGGAGGCCAATTCTTTTTTTACATGAAATATTACAAAAGAATAAATGACGGTTTAACGTTGTCACAAATAATAGTTAATAATTTATGCATAATAGACAAGAAATTATTATTTTTTGAATGATTTTTTCGAATTAGGCATGAATTCGGCCACACTGCCAGAGTTTTCGATGACCAGTGAAACCAGTGATAGACTGAGAATTAATGCAATTTAACAAAGTAATCATAAATAATTAACTTTCAATGGACAATTAAATAGTATGAGTTAGTGGTTTGTCGAATAGTTGTTTTATTTCGACCATATTAAATATTGATACATTTTTTGCGTGGTTTCTGTTAACATTTAGAAACTAGCTGTTGCCCCCGTCTTCGTTCACCTGGGACTCGGCTTATTACGGGCTGGATACAGGTTAATAATACAAATATTATTTTCTCCCATCACAGACAGATACGTTTAAGTTAGTAATACTATACTTTGAGAAATAAGTTAGATAGTAGACGAATGAGCAAACACATTAAAAAAAATCTTTATGAATAACATTGAATTTCCCTCTGAAGATAATATAAATAGATGATCCGCAACACTAACCCACGAGCAAACCACTACAGTTGGCCATGTGAAAATAATTAGACCCTATTTTAATTTTTTTATTTTATTACTTAAGAGAACTTACAGCTAGGATACAGATAGTAGATAGTTAGTGAAGGAAGGCCAATTAAAAGTTTTCACTGACAATATTAGGGTAGCATAAGAAACAGTAGACAGGAAAGAGAACGTAAGAAACAAGTCCTCGCAAAGAATAAGAGTTTCAGCGATCTTCAAAGAAGTTTTTACATAATTTTTTTTTTAGTTTCGGAACACTGGTGGAGAACAAATCAATGTCATCAATGTTAAGACACATCGAGTTGTATGTCCTGCTAGCTCTTATCATGTAAGAGTTTTGTCGATAAGTGCACCGCGCAGATGGAACGTACAGAGGTTGATGATTCCTTAAGGTGAAGGATGGAACACGCAGCCCAATTTTGCTCATCAGTTCAGAACAGTCAGTTGAACCATTAGCCAAACTGAACAGGAATGCCATGTCGGCAATTCTTCTCCGTTCAATTAGTGGAAGAATGTGAAACTTCCTGCAGCGGCTGTAATAGTTAGGTAAATAGGTTTTGGATCTATACTGAATGCACCTTAAGAATTTCTTTTGTATACTTTCGATACGATTGATGTAAGTATTGTAGATCGGATTCCATACTGGTGAGCAGTACTCGAGATGACTGCGCACAAAAGCACAATACAGAATTTTAAGTGTTTTTATGTTTTTAAAATCGGCTGATATCCTCAAGATGAAACCCAGTGCCTTAGAAGCTTTTTTAATAATATTATCGATGTGTGTGTCAAAAAGAAGTTTCGAGTCAAAAGTGACGCCCAAATCCCTAATCGTATTATCTCTGGCTAATGAAGTGTCGGCTAGTTTGTAATCGTAAAGAATAGGTTTAGGTTTACGAGTGAAGGTACATGTATAGCATTTTGAAACATTTAGATCCAAGCGGTTGGCCACACAGTACTCTTGGAATCTGTGTTGACACCAACGGCTTTTAGGGACTGTCCTTGACTCTTTTTACCTGACTGCCGGAGGAGGGTTATGTGTTTATCAGTCTATGTATGTATGTATGATGCATGTCTGCAAGTATGTATGTTTGTTCCTAAGTGGCGTTCTGAAGATGCGTTGGCCAGTTTTGATGCATCTTACGTCAATCGATTCGTCTTAACCTTGCGAGTGTCACTGGCTACATTAAAATTGGAAAAAAGAAACATGGCGGCTATTCGACGCCATATTGTGGAGACCCAACAGTCGGAGGATACATATTCGTGAGCTTGCTGACCAAAACCAGATGTATCGACTGACTGCACACCATGGTTTTCTTGTAGTTTACGTCTTTTTAGTTAAGCAGCAGTCGGGTTTTTTTGATTTTATGAAGTTTTTCTTTATATCACTTCATTCCCGACAACTACTGCAATTTTTAATTTCATTGATTGCATTGGCTTAATCGTTTCTTGAAGCCTGTATAGCGCGTTCACATAGCGAAGTTCTTTTTTTGATTTGTTATACTTGACATGGCTCCGAATACTGAACCTGTAAGTTCGTCCCCGGAGGAAACGAGTCTGCAAAGTATATCGGTAAGAGTCACCTGACCGTGTACTTCAGGGAGGACAGTCATTCTCCAAACTTTAACGAAACTTCTGATAATTCTTGGGCGTGCGAATGCTGTGCACACAAATGTTAATTGTTAATCGCAACTTTTCTATTCGAGGCTATAGATGATCTTATCGGTTCTAGTTCCCCGACTTATGGCAGGAAGTTGTGTCATCCCAAGCGATAACAAAACAATCCTGACACACTCTTGCTTTATTACAGTTTCGTGTTATGTATATGTCGGTGTTTCGTTACTGTCTAAATCGATTGGGATTTAAACCATGTGTGGGTCGTTTTACGGCCGCCCGGTTAGGAAAACATCGTGAGTAAACCGACATATGTCCTAGAATCAAAAATTCGAAGACATGTGACATCTACCAACCCGCACGGGGTCCGCGTGGTGGGTAACGGCCCATTTTCTCACAGAGAGGACGCCTGTGTCCCAGCAGTGGGAACATTAAAGGCTGATGATGTTGATGAAGGTTAGTAATGGCTGAGAGGCCTGAAAAAGCCACCGCCGACGCAGTTTTTCCTTGTCGTCTGATTACAGCGAGAACTGCTTTCGTTAGTTAGGTCTTGCCAGTGCTTCCCTTCATTATGAAGTACACTTTGTACAACTGTGTGAAATATTTCCCTTTGTTCCGTTGTAAAATGTAAGTAATCGTTAACTATGTCGATCAATTCAGTGAAGCTGAAATTTGTCTCAGCAATATACAGTATTGCTCAAGCAAAGTTGCCCAGATATTTGGAGGAACAGGTAGGCACTCAGAGTTTCCTCCAATTGAAAAAACCGGTCAAATGCGAGTCAAACTGGTACGCCAAGGGTTCCGTACCTACCCATTATACAGCCATAATAAAACTGGTATCGTTTTTTTTTTGGGATGATACATGTGTCGATACCCTTGTGCCATCCCATCTTCTTAGCACGGCGAGCTATGCTGGGGTGGCTGCCGCCGGTGGAGAAAACCTCAAACGGCGCAAATATAACAACCTTATTGGTAGTTATATGTTTGAGGCGTTTGGGGTTGAGACATTAGGTACATGGGGTCCGAGTGCTCACCGAGTGTTTCGAGACATAAATAAAGGGTTAGTCGACTGTTCGCGTGACCAGAGGGCTGGCCTTATCTTCAGCCACAGAATCAGCATTGCCATTCAACGTGGCAATGCTGCCAGCGTTCTGGGCACGTTTCCCATTGACATCGATGTGGACGAATTTTTTGATGCGCAATGAGCCCTTTTCCTTCTTCCTTTTGTATGTAAGTTTGTTTTGTTATTAGTCATAAGATTTTTAATAATAATAATAAAGCCTTTATTCGGGTAAAAGATAAAATATACAATTAAGTTTCTTACACTACTGCACTGTTTTAAATATAAATTTTACATAATTAAAATTATTCGCGTATTTAGTGCTTCTTTATTTTCTAGTCCGTTTGCCAGTTGACAAAGGCCTCCTCCAACCTACTCCATTCTGATTTCTCTCCGGCCACTCTACTCCATGTTATGCCTGCAACCTGCCTGATATCATCGTCCCATATTTTTTGTTGTCTACCTCTTTTCCTTTTTCCTTCCCTTGGGTACCATTGTGTAACTATTTTGCTCCACTTGTCCTTTCCTCTCATCATATGTCCCGACCACTTCCATTTTAGCCTTTTTATTTTTATGGTTACGTCCTGTATCTTGGTCTTTTTCCTAATGTTGATGTTTCTTATTCTATCCCCCCTCTTTACTCCTAGCATGCTTCTTTCCATTGCTCGTTGGCAAATGGCAATTTTATTAGTTGTGTTTTTTGTTATGGCCCATGTTTGGCTTCCGTACATTAAGATTGGTAGAATGCATACATTGTATAATTTGCTCTTTGTTGTTGTATGTAGGTTTTTGTCTTTCATTACTTCCCTCAGGCTCCAATACCTTTTCCGACTGTTTGCTATCCTTCTTTCGATTTCTTTGTTTATGTTATCTTTAGGTGATATCAGCTGTCCGAGGTATATATATTCTTCAACATAGCTAATTTGTGACTCACCTACATATACGCTACTTTTGTTTCCATTGGTCATTACTTTTGTTTTTTCGGGGTTTAATTTAAGACCTACTTTTTCACTCTCAGATGCTTGTTCGTTTAACATTGTATTTAGGTCTCCTGGCGTTTTAGCGAAAAGCACAATATCATCGGCAAATCTTAAGTTTGTTAGTGTGCGGCCGTCGATGTTTAAACCCAGATTTTCCCATTTAAAGCTTCTGTGATCATTTCCAAAACAGCGGAGAAAAGTTTTGGGGAGGGAGGATCTCCTTGTCTTACCCCCTTCTGTATCATAAATGAATCTCCTTTCTTTTCTAGCTGAATGCACGCCGAGCTGTTTTTGTATACATTTCTAATCAATCATATATGTTTGTTCTATCCCTTGTTCTCTTAATGCCTCCCAGATAATTGTATGTATTAACGAGTCGAATGCCTTGCTATAGTCGATAAATGCTAGATAGTATATCAGTTGATATTCCGCATATTTCTCGATGATTTGTCTAACGGCATGGATATGATCAAGTACTGAGTAGTCTCTTCAAAAACCTGCCTGCTCTATTGGCTGTTGTTCGTCGAGTTTTCCTTCCATTCGCTTAAATAAGATCTTTGCAAATATTTTATACAGGTTGGACATCAAACTTATGGGCCGGTAGTTTCCGATATCGTATTGATCGACTTCATTGTACAGAAGGATTATATTAGATTTAGTCCATTGCTGCGGAATCGTTTCTGTGTTGATGATATCATTGAAGATTTCTTTGAAAATAGGTGTTATTGTCTGATTCGCTTGTTTTAGTACTTCGTTGCTTATTCCGTCGGGTCCTAGGGCTTTATCGTCTCTTTGGGTTTCTATAGCGAATTCTATTTCCTCTTGCATGATGCTGGGTACAGATGAGATTTCTAACAATTCTATTTCATTTTCCACTCTGGTACTTTCATATAGTTTCTTGTAGTAAGATGTAGCTATTCTTAATATGCCTTGCCTTCGATTCTCGTTTAATCTATTACTATCTTCCATCTGTACAATCCAGTCCTTTTTGTTAGTTAACTCCTTATATGCCTTTTTTATTCCTCCTGTCTGTAAAATGTGTCTCTCTATTGTTTCCATTCTTCTCTGAGTTCTATCTTTTCTAATACTTCCTTTTATTTCTTTGCTGTTTTTTGCTATTTGTTTTCGACTGTCGTTAGTACTTTTTCCATTGATTAGTTCAGCTCTTTGATTAAGAAGGCTAATGGTTTTGTCAGTCATACACTTGTTAGATAGGTCTTTGCTATTAGTCCCTTGTTGAATAGATGTTTTGATTGTTCCTTCTAACCAGTTGTATTTTTCTTGCATATAGTTTCTTGTAGTAAGATGTAGCTATTCTTAATATGCCTTGCCTTCGATTCTCGTTTAATCTATTACTATCTTCCATCTGTACAATCCAGTCCTTTTTGTTAGTTAACTCCTTATATGCCTTTTTTATTCCTCCTGTCTGTAAAATGTGTCTCTCTATTGTTTCCATTCTTCTCTGAGTTCTATCTTTTCTAATACTTCCTTTTATTTCTTTGCTGTTTTTTGCTATTTGTTTTCGACTGTCGTTAGTACTTTTTCCATTGATTAGTTCAGCTCTTTGATTAAGAAGGCTAATGGTTTTGTCAGTCATACACTTGTTAGATAGGTCTTTGCTATTAGTCCCTTGTTGAATAGATGTTTTGATTGTTCCTTCTAACCAGTTGTATTTTTCTTGCACTTACATATTTGTTGTTTCTTTATTGTAATCCATAAGTTTTGTCGTCATGGAGTTGGCTATTTTGGCTGTTTGGTACCAAAACCTACCAAATAGGTTTTGTGTTCCTCATATTATCATTTCTTGGACTTGGGTTTTTTGACGGGGTTGTCATCAGTTCAGCTCGAATCATTCGATGGTTGGTATTGAAGTTAAATTGGCTTATGAGTTTCATGTTTGAGAAGTATCTGCTTTTACTAGTCATTATGAAATCTATTTCGTTTTTCGTTTTACCGTCTGGTGATATCCAGGTCCACATCTTACTTTCTTTCTTCTTGAACATTGTGTTTAAGACTTTCAAGCCATTCTCCTGTGCAAAGTTTACAAGGTTCTCTCCGTTTCTGCTTCTGTCGCAGTCACAGGACTGTTTTTTCTTCTGGTTGGAGAACGACTCCAATTTGGCCCTTGAAGTCTCCCATCATAACAAGGTTTTTGTGAGCATGGTCCTGGATTGTTTTATTTAGCTCTAAGTAGAATGACTCTATTGATTGTGCATAGAGTTCCGTAGGCGAGTATACTTGTATGATGGACCATGAATCCTTGTACCCCGGTATCTTGAGATTCATCACTGCTATTCGCTCTGATACTCCTACAAAGCTCTGAACATAATTTGTGAAGTGTTTTTTGATGATAAAACCAACCCCATGATGACATGGGGTCGTTCCAATATGGTACAAAACGAAGTCTGGATGGGAAATAATTCTTTCGCCAATTTGCCTTACTTCACTCAGGCCGACGATGTCTCATTTGATCTTTTTTAACGCATATGTTAATTCTGTAAGGTTTTCATCGTTTTTCAGTGTAAGTACATTGAGGGCTGCAACATAAATTTTTGATGTTCTGTGACTTTTTTCGCAATTTTCTTCCTGTGTTATTGGAGGGTTGTGGTCTCGATCCCCCACGAGGACCAGTCGGCTTGGGGGAGATTGTGTTATTTCTCTTGTTTGGTTTTCGCATTTTGGTTGGATTATCCGTTTTCCGGTTACTAATTGCTATTGGTTTTTATGTGTGAGTGAGAGAGTTTGATCGGGATCTCATCAAATCGAAGGCATTCGTCCTGTTAGTTTTAATAGAACTTATCGTTTGTTGCTTTTTAGGTTTATTGATTGACGTCGACTGTGGTGAATTAGATAGTTCTCTTTTTCTTTTGTCGGTGTTGGGTCCTCGCCTGACCCTACTAGTTTGTCATATTTCAGAAAAACGTTATTTCCCTTTTTCTTCTCCTCTAGTAGCTGTGGTAGCAAAGCCTTTCTCTTTTCTATAACTGCCTTAGAATAGTCTTCCGATATATAGATTCCCTTTAAACTCTTTTTATTCTTTATAACTTGGTGTTTTTTCCACCCGTTTGTAAATGAGAATAGCACAGGTCTATGTTTGTTCACTACTATATTTTTTCCTAGACGGTATAGTCTGTTCAATTCATTTTCATCCATCACATCATCAGCCTATTAAAGTTCCCACTGCTGGGACACAGGCCTCCTCTCTGTGAGAGGGAATTTGCCGTAATCCACCACGCGGGCCCAGTGCGGGTTGGTGGATGTCATGTGTCTTCGAATGTTTGGTTCTAGGACATGCGGGTTTCCTCACGATGTTTTCCTTCACCGTTTTTAGAGCAGTGGTGAAGAAATAATTTACACTAAGTAAAGCGCCTGCCTGGGCACGAACCCATGACCTATAACTTGTAAGTCGCGGCTGATACCACTGAGCCACCACTGCTCTCATCCATAGTTAAATTAAAATCTCTTTTAAAGATCTCCTTAACTGTTTGAAATAGCTCTAATAGCGATTTTTTGTTCTCTTCTAATCCATATATAACTATGTTGTTGCTATTCTTTTCTCTTTTTAAATATTTAATCTCGTTCTCCAGGTTGCAAATTTTTTGTTTTAATTTTTCATTTTCTTCAATCATAGGCGTCAGTTTGTCATCTATCCGATCCATTATATTTTTCGTAAGAGATTCTTTTAGTTCATTTGTTTGTTTCTGCATTTCTATCATCATTTTATCAAATAATAATTGAAATTGCTCATCCATGTTGTCAAATGAAATTATGTGAAACGGAATGTAAATGCGAATTGGTAGAAAGTATTTGTTTATAATGGCAACACTCAAGTTAGTTGTCAACCTAGCTGAAGGCGGGTATTTCAACCATGGCGCACTTTTTGAATTTTTGTCCAAGTTTTTTCAATACTGTAAATTGTGTATATTTGCTGTAAATAGTTTGTGCCCGTCCTGAATATGGACGGGAATGAGGGGAGTGGGGCTGATTCCCCGAATCCCAAGATTCGAAAGCGGACTTTTGGCGCCGATGCTGAGGACCATGTCGGCGGCGGTGAGGAAAGTGACTATTAATTACGCACCCTACTTTAAACATAATTACAAAAGACTGTATCCAGAATATTCGGGTAGCACGGAGTTTAAAGTGTGTGTAGAAAGCCAGGATAAAGAACAATTTGGAAATAAAAGTCCCATATACTTGAATCACATTTTCGCAGCGGACGTTAAAGGTGTGGTGGCGATACGTAAAACAAACAATTAAAATACAATAATTAGGTAATTAAAAACAGGCGGAGGCAGCTAAGTTATGACCAATCCCAACTGATGGCGCCCATTCACGAACATGACACATGGATCGGCACCACTCAGCTCAACCATCATGAAGGGAACCGAATGATCCAACACATGTGCCACCATCAGAGTGACATTAGAGAGAGCATGACACTATCAACTGCCAGGGCACACTGAAGTCAACGTACGACACAAAGGTATAGCAAATGGTAGATTTACAGTTGGTACATAGTACTCACATATCGACGATGAAGTGACAAGAACTCCTAACTGACATTTTTGCGATTTAACTTTTTTTACGTAGATAGACTTTAAATAATTGTTTGCGTGAGCAGGCAATAGCAGCTAGCTTCATATCTTATTTTTTAACGAGTTATTAATAACTGACAATAACTATTAAGCAAATGTGCATCAATCTACGTAAAAAAAGTAAAATCGCAAAAATGTCAGTTAGGAGTTCTTGTCACTTCATCGTCGATATGTGCTGTGCAGTTATATAATATAAAAATAAATTGAGTTTATACAACAATACTTCAGAACTTTTCTGCTTATAACTTGTTATTGTGCCCTAGTGACTGTGGAGCTGGACCAGCGCTGAGCCAAGCATTTTTATCAGCGATGTAATCCCCCAACCTATAATATGCCTGCCTGCATAGTGTGCGTTTTATAAAAGTTTTGAATGTCGCCTCATTCAGTTCTAGAATGTGAGGTGGTATTTTATTGTAACATTTTATACAGTACCCCATAAAATATGAAGCTACTTTAGCCAGCCTGAAACCTGGTTGAATTAATTGGTCCCTATTTCTAGTAACATAACTATGTCTATCGCTGTTTTTACTAAAAAGATGTAAATTCTTTCTCACGTACATGATGTTTTCGTAAATATATTGACAAGGTACCGTCATGATGTTAATGTCCTTAAAGAATCGCGCCGGCGAAGATTGTATATCGCTCTGATGGCTCGTTTTTGCAGAATAAAAATTTACTGAATGTCTGCAGCCCTTCCCCATAGTAATATACCGTAAGACATTATGCTATGAAAGTAACTAAAATAGACCAGCCTCGCGGTATCTACATCAGTAAATTGACGAATTTTTCTAACAGCATAAGCTGCCGAACTTAACCGCCCCGCAAGTGATATTATATGAGGACCCCATTTAACCTTGAGTCTAGCGTGATCCCCAGGAAAACCGTTTTGTCGACTAATTCTAGCTTCTCGTTGTTTAATATAATGTCACAATCATAACTTTTGACATTCGGCAAGGCAAATTTTACACACTTAGTTTTTTTAGCATTTAAAACTAAATTATTAGCAGTGAACCAATTCAGAACTTGCTGCAATGCATTATTTACGTCGAAAACGTTACTCGTACGTCTATTTATCTTAAAAATCAAAGAAGTGTCGTCAGCAAATAACACCATGTTTAGTTTGTTTTTCAATAGATGGGGTAAATCATTAATGTATACAAAAAATAAGAAAGGACCCAAAATTGAGCCTTGGGGTACCCCCATTTTCACGTTCAACCCCGACGAATTGACACCGTTTATTTGGACTAATTGCTGTCTATCATTCAAATAGGATTTTACTAAACTTAATGCTAAAAGGCCTAGCCCGTAATGCTCAAGTTTCAAAAGCAATGTTTCATGATCAACGCAATCAAACGCCTTCGATAGGTCACAGAAAATACCTATGGCATCTTGCCCCTCCTTCCACGCATCATAGATGTGTTTTAATAAGGTGACACCAGCGTCGGTTGTACAACGTCCTTTGGTGAAACTATACTGTTTCTCGTGTAGGATTTTATTAGTATTAAAATGAATGAGCATTTGATTTAGCATTATCTTTTCAAATACCTTGCTGAAAACCGGCAGCACGGACACTGGTCTATAATTATGTGTGTCTTTACTGTCCCCGGATTTAAAAAGTGGTATAACCTTACTATGTTTCATTAGATCCGGTAAGACTCCTTGATCTACACACAAATTAAAAATCAAAGCTAAGTACGGCGCTATAGAATAATGGAGGTACAAACTTTGATGGACATGCCCCATAGATCTTCGGTCAGTTTTACCTTTATTTGCTTAAAAGCCTTTATTACTGTTATTGGGTTTATATGTGAAAAGTGAAATTCAGTCGGGCAGGCTGTAACGTTAGCGTGTAATAAACCAGAAGCGAGCGACGGCGAAGAATTTAAGGGTTCAGTAGTTTTAATTGGGATGCTGGTAAAGAAATTTACAAATTCTTGAGCAACTTCTTTGTTATCTCTAATAAGTCCATGTGTAGTCTCAAGCGTGTAATCAGTATTATTTCTTTTGTTCCTGTTTGTTTCATTGTTTATAATTTTCCAAACCGTCTTAATTTTATTTTCTGCGAATTTAACCTTATTGCTAATGTATATAGCCTTAGCTAGTTTACACGTATTTTTAAAAATTCTTGAGTAAGTAGCAACATATTTACTAAAAGTTTCAGTGTTAATATAAGGCTTAAGGCCATACAGCTCGTAAAGTCTTTCCCTACTTTTCCTGATTCCTTTTGTCGCCCAGTCACTGAATAAAAACTTAGGGCATATAGTTTTAGTTTTCTTCTTAAAAGTATTATTGAATTCTGTTTGAACAACTGAGAAAACATTCTTGTACAAAATATTACAATCATTTACTGTGAGGTCCTGATAACTTAACTTACCAATTAAAGTGCTGTTAAATTTATTTAATTTACCGGATGTTATTGGTCTGGATTGAATCTGCACTTGTTGTATTGGTATGCTGGACTCAAATGTTACCAGTAGCCCACTATGATCCGAAGGCAGACAATTCATAATGGCTTTGTTTAAGTATTCGCAGCAACAAAAAACATTATCAATACATGTAGCAGTAGTCACAGTTGTTCGGGTTGGTTCCTCAAACACATGCGACAAATTAAATGATTTGAAGAGATTTAATAGTCTACTGCTATCTGAATTATTTTCTAAAATATTTATATTAAAGTCACCACAGATTATGACTAGTTTATTACCAGTTGCAAGTTTTGCCAGAACATCTTCCATCACTGACTCAAATATACAGTAGTTTTTATAATTGGGGGGTCTGTAAAAGCACACTATAACATGCTTATCCAGCTCAACACAGGACAGTTCAACACTATGTTCAACTGATAGATCTACAATATCTTTACGAGGTTTTGATTTAATACCATTTTTGATTAATATAAGTGAACCTCCACGCAACATAACATTTCTGTTAAAACAGCTACCCACAGTATAATTTTCAAAATTAATAAGCATTGAATATTCCTTCAGCCAATGCTCAGTAAAACAAATAATTTCAAACATTGTCTTTTCTAAAAACAGTTCTATTTCCAATTGCTTTGCAGAAAAACCTTGAATATTTTGATGGAATAATTTCAAAGAATTCTGCTTAGCCCCTTTTTTTTTAATTAACTATGTGAGAGCAAGAAGGTACCTTCTTGTTGGTGGATTTACTCCTAACTATTTCGTTATTGGTACCCTCCGTTGTCCTACAAACTAGTTTAAATTATAAATATTAATAGCAGAATTGCTAACGTTATTAATGTTATTGACCTGTAAATTAGTATTACTACTAATATCAACTACAGTACATGACTTCGACATACTATTTATGTCTGAGTTTAAAGTAAATGATAATAGCCTCGCTATTTGACGTCTTAACCTAAGAGGCAGATACACTGTATTGCCTGTCGACTTTAATACAAACAATACAAAGAAGGAAACTGACTTCCCTGCTTTGCCGGACCGCTCCAAGACTGCTCTAAATAAAAAGGAAAACGTAAATAATGTAAATAAAGAACTTGTTCTAAATAAGAACAAAATAAAATTGTACAATGTGGATAGTGTACATAACACACCTAAAAATAAAGAAACCATGCCTGAGAAAAAAACTGCACCCAAACCAAATATCCAAGCACAAATCATTGACAAAGATGGCAACACTCGAACTGTTTACAACTCCGCGTATTTCAAATTTGTAAATAATAAAAAATTAAGATCTAAAAGGTATCTAAGTGGCGCAACTAAGTGTAATAAGTATTTTGCAGTAGTGATATTGTTTGTGACAATTTCAAACCAGTTAAATATCAAAAATGACAACTGTGTAATACAAGAACTAAAACCAGTGCTAAACGAGTTCTAAACATTAAATTAGTGCATCCTTTAAAGTAACAACGTCAAAATTCAAACATTTAATATGAATAATTACTTAAGTGGCAATTTTTATGAATCAAAGTGATTAAAACACAAAAACAAGATACAATTAATACCGTTACGAAAAGATATTTAAAAGAATGGACTTTGGACCCTAAAGATTGTATGACAACTAGCGCCATAACGGCCACAAGTGCTGACTAGGCGAACTAAAAGAACTTCGCTAAACTAAAAAAAAACGATAGAAATGATGTTAAAAATTATCGCCCGATAACTCTTATACCCATAATATCTAAATTATTTGAAAAATGCATGCATAAGAGACTTTCCGACTTTTGTAGCAAATACAACATCATAACTAAAGAACAGTATGGATTTCAAAAGCATAAGTCAACAACACTAGCAATTGCTGATCTTTTAACACATATTCATAATTTCCTAAATAAAAAATATTTAACGACAGGACTATTCTTCGACCTGTCACAAGCTTTCGACTTTGTGGCACATGATATCTTGTTGAATAAATTAGAAAAAAATGGAATAAGAGGTTTAGCACTGCAGTGGATCGCGTCTTATTTAAGCAACCGAAAACAATATGTTGTTATTGATAAATTAAACGAAGATCTATTAACCTCGTATTCTTCTAACTATAGAGTTAATAACTGCGGCGTCCCCCAAGGTAGTGTATTAGGACCCTTATTGTTTCTATTATACATAAATGACTTACCATTAGTGACTAAACATAAATGTGTGTTATTTGCAGATGACATTTCGATTATAGTGACATCTGACAAAAAGTATTAAACGAAATCTGATCATGAGATGGACATTAATAATACTATTGACGACATTATAAAATGGTTACAGACAAATAATTTGAAAATCAATTTAGATAAATCTAATTATATACAATTTCATAAATCAAAACATACTAAATATAATTTCAAACTTAATATTGACAGGCTAAAAGAAGTTTCACAAACTAAATTCTTAGGAGTACTCATAGATCAAGATCTGAATTGGAAAGTACATCTGGATAATTTGTGCAGTAGGATCAATAAGTTTGTTTATGCTCTCAGACAAATAAGGAATATAACCAACATCAAAACAGCAATTACAACATATCACACCTATATAGAATCCATCTTACGATACGGGCTTATTTTTTGGGGTAACAGCACGGATAGACAGAGAGTATTTATTGCGCAAAAGAAATGCATCAGAGCCATTTGTGGTGTCCGTCCTGACGAGTCATGTAAACCTTTTTTTAAAAAGCTAGGTATATTACCTCTTCCATCACTCTACATTTACGAAATATGTAATTATGTTTATAATAATAAGGGATTGTATAAAAAAGCCTATCAAATTAACTCTCGAACTAGAGATCCATGCAGACTTGTATTGGAGGATACTCCTAAATCTGCCAAGTATGCGAAAAGTTTCCTTGTCATGTGTATACGCATTTATAACAGAATTCCAAAAGAAATATTTTTTTTATATAATATTAACTCATTTAAAAACAGATTATTGAAATGGCTGAAAGAACATGTTTGTATCGTGTTTTATGACATTAAAGATATTTTTTAACAATAAACTTAAAATAATCTTTTGTCATTGCGTATCATGCTCAGATAAATTATTGTATTATTGTATTGAGCTTATCTGTGACATTGAACAGCAATTAACTAATAATTATATATTTATTTTGCATGCAATTGATACATATCCTGTATAGCTAAAAATGTGGACTTAAGATTAATACCTGACTGTAACAACTTTATACCATGTTTTTGGCAAATAAAGACTTATCTTATCTTATCTACTCACCGCCAGAGGGCCAAACGTTCTATTAGTGTTACCAACGTAGGAATGATTAAGTATTTGTACATAAAATTACTAACATGGGGGATGAAAACATAACGCTGAGAAAAAAACAAATCCAGTCTACCTCGTTCTCAGAAACGTCACTTTTCGATGCTACTGTTATGAGTATGCCAGAAACTTCACTACGAGACGATGAAACCATAGCGACGTTACAGGAAGAGATCAATGATTTAAGGATTAAGTTGCAAAGCGCAAATCAGGAAGTTGACAACTTGCTCTGTGAGAATAAAAATTTAAAGTCAGATCTGGATAAATGTAATCGTTTCATAGAATTATACCAGGCCCCTCAGAAAGTATTGCGAAAAAAAGTTTTTATATATGGGAGACTGGCCAGTTATAATGTTTTTCGAAAATATGATTATTTATAAGTAAAAATAAGTAAGTTCCAATTTCAAAATTTCCCTCCACATTTTTTGCGAGTTAATTCAAAGTATTGTGTCTCACTGAAATATGGATCTGCGCCGGGAACATTTTAGAGCTATGATTTTATACGATTTCAAGTGTCGCCTGAAACCGGATGAATCGTACGATAGACTTCAAATGGCATTCATGGATGAAGGCCCTTCCAAGGCAACCGTGTATCGTTGGTATAACGAATTCAAGCGCGGTCGACCAACTTTGGGGGATGACGAAAGAAGCGGTCGCCCTTTGACGGCTGTTACCGAAGAAAACGTGCTAGCAGTGAAAAATTTAATCCAAGACAATAGGCGAATTACATATCAGGAGATTCAACACATATTGAAGATTGGATCGGGAAGCGTTCACGAGATTCTACACAGCCATCTTCGCGTGAGGAGGATAGTATCACGCTGGGTGCCGCACAACCTCACCGATGCTCAGAAGCAGGCCCGGGTGGAATGGTGCCGTGATATGCTTAACAAATTTGAAGCAGGCTCGTCTCGGCGTGTTTACGACATCGTTACAGGTGATGAGTCCTGGATTTATCAATACGACCCAGAAACCAAGCGCCAGTCGACTGTTTGGGTGTTTCAAAATGAGCCAACGCCTACCAAAGTGAAGCGATTTAGAAGCGGGGGTAAGATTTTGATCGCTAGCTTTTTTAATTTGACTGGCCACTTGGTATCAATTCCCTTACGGGATCAAAGAAGCATTAATGCCGAATGGTATACTACCAAATGTTTGCCAGAAGTTTTCTCTGTTATAAGCAACAAGCGACCAAACTCAGGGCTCCGCGGGCTACTGCTCCACCACGACAATGCACCTGCGCACACCGCACTCAAAACGAGGGACTTCCTGGACAGCACGCCAGTCAAACTCCTGGGTCACCCTCCTTACAGCCCTGATCTAGCACCGTGTGACTTCTTTTTATTCCCAAAAATAAAAAATCAGCTCAAAGGGATACAATTTTCGTCGCCGGAAGATGCGCTGGCTGCGTTCGAGCAGGCTGTAAACGAGGTGTCTGCGGCGGACTGGAAAAAGTGTTTTGAAAACTGGTTTAGGCGCATGAATCTTTGTATAGAGGCTGGTGGAAAGTACTTTGAAAAGATTTAATAAAAATATATGTACGTATAGAACATTTTTTTTTAGTTTCGCAAAACTTTCTGAGTGTCCCACGTATATGAAGGTGGGTGCAGGAGAAGCCAAGTGTACCACTCCAGGTTCTAAACGAAAGGTTTCAAACACGAAACTCCAAGTGAGTAGCCTAACATCAAGTCCAATAAAAAAATATATTGGAAATAAATCTAAATACCGAATACAAACTTTGAATAAGGAAACCCAAACCAGCAAAACGGCTCTCACGCCAATTAAAACGCCAAACATCGACAGCCTGTAGTAGTAAACAACTTAGAACGGAAAACGCATGCAAACAAACACAAACAGATTTAAATATTGGCAATAATACTTTTACACATCAAGACAGCAAAACTGACACAGCAAATACTGTTACACCAACTAAAGAAATTACTAATTATTTGGACAACAGTAATTTAAAACGTAGCAAAATTTGCATCTTAAGCACCGACAACAGGAATAAATTGCTTGACATTGCAGAAAAAGCTATGGATAAATGTGGACTTTGCCACTACATCACACCTCATGGAAATGTTCAAGCTTTCCTGAAAGGTATCGAAGAAAAACTGGCAAACTTCACCATGATGGACTACTGTATTATATTGATAGGTGGCGAGGACTTCCAAGTTACATGTAGATATTATGATAGTATTTTATTATTAAGACAAGTTTTACAAGAAATCACAAATACAAACATAATTATATGCACACCAACGTATAAATTATTTAATAATAATTACTTATATAATTCGAGAGTGGAAACATTCAATAACTTGTTATATCTGGATACAGCTACTCATGGTCATGCTTATTTTCTGGATAGTAACAAGAATTTAAGATACGATGATACCATGTTCAATAGACGCACCGGCATGATAAATTACTCCGGAATGAAATCAATTTTGAATGTTATTTATAACATGATCATTTATATTCAAAGTGTCAATACTGACTATGAAATATGTGGACTTGACATAAATGACAAAATGTATCTTATTGACAACTCCAATAAGTTTCCCTATTCTACAAACTTTGCTTCCCTGATAAAATAATAACTATTCATACTAATAAAAACGTAAAATGGGTGTCGCGCGGCATAAAAAGCTGTAGTAAAAAACAAAGAAAATTACTGTGAAATCCTGTATTAAAAATAAAACTAACTTTAAAAATTACTCTTTACAATATAAGAAATTATAAGACTAACACAAAAAGCTCAAAATGAAAAACCTCGCAGAATAAGCCAAAAGCTACATGGCAAATAGTCAATAGACCAAAAAATAAGTCTCCTAAAGAACAAATAATGACCATTAATAATTGTGACCTGACCTTTTCAAAACCTATTGACATTGCGAATGCATTTAATAATTATTTTATAGATGAAATCGAGAATAATATTAAAACTAATATGGAATTTGATAGTAAATTGGACAATGTAACAAGGCAATCAATGTTTATGCAACCGGTTCTAACAACCGACATTGTTTCGACTATAAGATCACTTAAAAATACAAGTACTGTAGGGTTTGACGGTATGTCAACAAAGGTGATAAAATTTGTAAATGAACTTATAGCACCCGTATTAGCGCAGATTATAAACCTTGGCATTGTTGATGGAATTTATCCTGAAGACTTGAAGCAAGTTAGTTTTAAAACACTTCATAAAAAAGATAACAAAAGCAATATGAAGAACTATAGGCCAATAGCTAAAATTTATTTTTTTGTGCAAGGAACAAAATGGCTTTAGAAAGAATACCACGACCAACATGGCTATTTTTGCGTGGCATGCAGTTAGCAGTAGACCAAAAAGCTCATGTTTGTGCTATTTACACAGATATGACCAAAGCCTTCGATTATGTAAAGCACGACGCCTTATTAAACACACTGTATTGCTACGGTATCAGAGGAAACATTTTAAAACTTCTCGAATCTTATCTCTCCAACAGAATGCAATGTACAGAGATTGCAAGAATATGCGAAAAAACTAAATTTGAAAAGAGTTCTTTTTCTCATTCTAGATTAATAAAGTTTGGTGTCCCACAGGGTAGCGTCCTTGGGCCACCTCTTTTTTTGATCTATATAAATGATCTGCCAAAGGTGACTCAACATCAAATGGTGATGTTTGCAGACGACAGTACTGCAATAGTGAAATGTATTGATCGCAATATTTATCAAGATGACATAAATAATACACTATCAGACATAATTGATTGGCTTAACAAAAATAATTTAGTTATAAACTTAAAGAAAACCAAAATAATGCATTTTCACCAAAGAACTGAAGTACCAAAAGTAAATATCAGACATAGCAACTGTGACATTGAAGAAGTTAAAGAAGCAAAATTCTTAGGTTTATTCCTTGATAACCAGCTTAACTGGAAGGCCCAAATAGATGACCTAAGTAAGAAAATAAATAAATCAGCATACGCACTTTTCCAAATTTCGAAAAAAATAAATATAGATTCGCTACTAGTAGCATATCACGGCTTAGTAGCTTCAATTTTACGATATGGTATAATTTTTTGAGGCAATTCTACTCATAAAGACCTCGTTTTTAGGGCACAAAAAAGGTGCATAAGATCAATGTGTGGTCTTAAAATTGATGATAGCTGTGTACCATTCTTTAGATCGCTTAAAATACTTACCTCACCTTCATTATATATTTTTGAAATTAGTGTTTTCTTCAAAACAAACATGAGGTTATTCGAAAAGGTGACGACGTTACGAGATGTTCCGATTCGTAGCCAATACGCAAACTCTTTAAGCAATCAGCGTTGTAAGACTGCCTTAGTGAGTAAGAGCGTTTTAGGCATGGCACCGCGCATTTATAATAAATTACCAGATGCCATAAAAAATTTGAATGATACACATTTCAAAAAAAAAAAAAACTAACTAATTGAAACATGTTATTATACGACTGATGAATTTCTGAATGATAAAATAATGTAACCTGTCTATTGATTTGACTGGTGAAACAATATTTAATTGAATATTGTGACTAATTGTAATTTATGATTGTTATTTATGCATTGACTGCAGAAATTACTCCATATTTTGACATTCATAATTTTGTTGTTATTTATATAAAATATCCTATTAATTTTGACATACCTACCAAATAATTTGTGTTTACCTCTTGCATGACAAATATTTTATTTTTTTGACTGTAGAAATTACTCCTTATTGAGACATTTATAATTTTTTTGTTATTTATTTAACATAATATTCTATTAATTTTGACATACCTACCAAATAACTTGTGTTTACGTATCTGTGGTGTACGTATTTCTTTGTATTTCGTGTCTGTGGTGCAGTGTGACAATACCCAGATTTGTGCAGTAAATGTGGTGACAAGTAACCGATTTTTTATAGTTATAAATATGTATATGCCAACAGGTTGTAATGATAACTTACCACATTTTACGGAATGTCTCAGTGAAATGTATTCTATCATACAAAATAGTAATGTTGAATCAGTGTTTGTATTGGGAGATTTCAACGCACACCCGCATAAGCCATTTGGTACGAAACTTCTTAGTTTTTGTTCTGAGCAAGAATTATTATGTGCGGACATTGAATATTTAAGCATGTTATCGCAAACTTACACATTTATCAGTGACTCGCAAGGGTGTAAGCGTTGGCTTGACCACTGTCTTGTTACACAGTCGGCAGGGAAAACAATTGTAAACATTGAAGTTATTTATGATTCGTTTTGGTCTGATCACTTTCCTTTAAAAATAGAGTGTGATATTAATGTTATTAGAGTGAAAACCAAAGTAAATAAATCTTTGTATAACGGTGTTAGTTGGGGGGAACGAAAGCCAGAGGAAATAAGTAAATACTCTTCCATATGTAACAATAAATTAAAGAAATTAGATTTTCCTAAAGATTTTGAACTTTGTGCTGATGATAAATTTTGTGATAATACCCACCATAAATTTTTATTGGTTAAAATGTACGGACAAATTGTGTCTATATTAAGTGAGACTGCTAGTATAAGCAGAACCTCAAAACACATTATAAGAAAAAAGGGTGTAAAGGGGTGGAACAAACATGTAAAAGAATTTCACACAAAGGCTAGAATTAAATTTAAATTATGGATGTGGTATGGTCAACCCAGTAGTGGTCCGATTTTTGAAGATATGACATTAAGTCGTAAAATATTTAAATCAAAATTGAAATGGTGCATTAAAAACCAAGAAATTATAGAATTGGATATTTTGGCTTCACTCCATTCAAAAAAACGTTTTTCATCATTTTGGAAAGGTACTAAATAATAGGGCTAAATAATATTCCAAGCCTACCAGTTAGTGTGGATGGTAAAAATGATAACGCTGAGATAGCGAATATGTTTAAAGACCATTTTAAAGTGAGTTCACCTCTTAAGTATGCGCCGAGGGTGCGCGATGCTGAGACATGTCAATCAGGATCACCCCTTTGCTTTACTTGTAAAGAAATAAAATCTGTGATTAAATGTATGAAGAGGGGTAAGTCGCCTGGTCATGATGGGCTTAGCATCGAACACCTCCAAAATGCATATACATGCATAAATGCATAATTTGTGTATATTGTTTTGTCGATTTGTAATGCATGTGATGTGGCTGTGCTATATTTCAAATAAATAAATAAATAAATGCTGGTATACATCTGCCGAGAGTGTTGACTATGTTGTTTAATTTATGTTTGGGACACTCTTATTTACCTCAGGAGTTACTGGATACAATTGTTGTACCTATTGTGAAGAATCAGACAGGGGACATATCAGACAAAGGTAACTACAGGCCTATTTTACTGGCAACTGTGATAGCCAAGGTGTTTGACGACTCACAGCTCGGTAGATACACCCAGTTACATGACACACAGTTTGGTTTTCGTGCTGGACTATCTACTGAGAGTGCCATATTTGCGTTGAAGCATACTGTCAAATATTATACTGACAGGAAAGCACCTGTGTATGCTTGTATCCTGGACCTTTCTAAGGCCTTCGACCTGGTTTCTTATAATGTCTTATGGGAGAAGCTTCTAGAGGCAGGTGTTCCAACTGCATTAGTGTCCACATTATCTTTTTGGTATGACAAGCAAAGGAACTTCGTCAAATGGTCTAATGTCGTTGTCTGACCCGTATAAACTTGAGTGCGGAGTTAGGCAGGGAGGTCTAACTTCGCCGAGGCTTTTTAATATATATATTAATAAACTGCTTGTTGAGCTCAGCAGCACGCATGTCGGATGCCATATAGATGGAGTATGTTTAAATAACTTAAGTTATGCAGATGACATGGTGCTGCTGAGCCCTACTATCAGTGGAATTAGAAAATTACTCTCCATTTGTGAAGGATATGCCAAACAGCACGGGCTAAAATATAATCCTACAAAAAGTGAGTTGTTGGTGTTTCGAGGTAGGAATAAAAATCCAACATTTGTCCCTCCTGTAAAACTATATGGTTCTGTAACGGCTAGGTCTGCGCTAGGTAAGCTGCGCAGGCCGCTAACTGGTAGTTAGGAGGTAGTTAGAGAAACAGCTTGTAATTTAATACATATATTTAAAGGTAAATATAACAGCTAGGTCGAGGGTTCTAGCGCCACTCAGTTCTGTACAAACGCCGTCACGCGGATAAAATAGTAAGGGGGTACCGTCCCTGGGCAGCACGTGGTAGACGCGGGGACCGGTCTGCACCGGCACAGCGATAGGGTCGCCGGAACTGCAGCAGCTAGGGTGCGCAGGGTAGGCTGCGCTGGCACCGGCTCGCGCGACGGCAGGCCGCAGGTAGGCAGGCAAGACCGGGCAGCGTGCGTAGGCTGGCACGGCGGTAAGCCGCAGGTGTCAGGTAAAAGGACCTGGCGGTGGGCGTAGGTAGCGTGCAGGTAGTTGGCAGCGTGCAGGTAGTTGGCAGCGTACAGCCGTGGGAGAAAGGCAAGCCTCAGCCCGTACAAAGAAGCAGCAGCACGTGGCAGACGTGGGGCAGTAGACCGCGGCCGGCTTAGCGGTAGGCCGCAGGGACTGTAGCGGTTAGGGGTGCGCAGGGTAGGCTGCGCACGCCGCTACGTCCTTGGGTAGCGCATAGCCGGACGGTACGCCCGTACGTCGACCCCGTACGAAGAGGCAGCAGCACGTGGCAGACGTGGGGCAGTAGACCGCGGCCGGCTTAGCGGTAGGCCGCAGGGACTGTAGCGGTTAGGGGTGCGCAGGGTAGGCTGCGCACGCCGCTACGTCCTTGGGTAGCGCATAGCCGGACGGTACGCCCGTACGTCGACCCCGTACGAAGAGCCCTGAAAGCACCATAGGGTGCGCATGTTAGATGCGGTGCAAAAAGCAGCAAGCCGCATGCGATGTACCAGCTTCGTCCCCATTTTAGGCCAAGGAACGGTATGGGAACATTGTAGGTGAAAGCTCAGCACATCGCAGCGGTTTACAGATAAGAAACTTGCAAAGAGAGCAAGCACATTGACAGATGCAAAGTTAGGTTAAGTATGAACACGCTAGCATTTAATAACATAAGTAAACGTGATCACTTACAATATAACACGGAGACACAATTCAATGCAGTAGAAACACATGCTCATTGCAAATTCCTTTGTCCCAGGCGACCCTTAGCCACGCGTCCAACATGACAGTGCAAAACTGATATTAATTAGGTGATGGAATCGGTATTGGTCGCCTGGCACAAAGAATAAGGTACAATAGTTAAACTAATGAGATACTCACCCTAAATCGGGGCACCAGAATCGTGAGGATAGAAAATATGTAATTAGCTAAGCCACCGGAATCCAAATGACCGAGTGACAGTACTCCGGAAGGTTAGAGTTGTGCCGTGTTTTTAGAGATGTGACTATTGACCGACTAATTTTTGATATTAGTATCATTCGACTATTTTCAGTTGAGATCTCACAACGCTACAGTTCACTTTTGCAGAAAGTTGCCCACTTTAAATATTTGGGCCACATTGTTACGGAGGAATTAAAAGACGACTTGGATATGGAAAGGGAGCGCAGGGCACTGGCTGTGAGGGGTAATATGGTGTGCAGAAGGTTTTATGGTTGTTCAGTGGCGGTCAAAGTAACTCTTTTTAAGGCCTACTGCCAAACATTTTAGACCAGCAGCCTTTGGGATAACCATACCCTAAAAGCAGACAATGCCCTGCGCATTCAATACAACAATACCTTCAGGGCGCTGTTGAGGCTTCCACCTTACTGTAGTGCGTCAGGTATGTTCGCTGATGCGCGCACTGACGATTATTTTGCGATAATGCGGAAGAAAGTGAGGTGAGTGAGTGAGGGGAAGCAGCAACGGCATTCGGAGGGTGTTTGCAGAGAGGCTAGATGGGCCTACAATGGGAAGGTTTATCAGGCTACATGTTGGCAACAGAGCCTGTTAAACCTTCCTGTGATTGTGGTTTTAATTATTTTTGAGTGTTTCTGCATGTTACTAACATAGTTTTTAAGTAAGATAATACTAATACCCTATGGGCCTTGATGCCTGACAATAAAATATTTTTATTTTTAATTATATTTTTTTTTATTTCTCATGTAACCATAATATTTGTACGCTTCTTGGCATAATATAGCGACCTAGTAACTTTAATTTAAGAACTGTATTTACTACCTATGTTACCCAAATAAAAATGATTATGATTATTGCCAATAATGATGTCTTAATGGCTTTAGTTCATACTTTAGTACAACTAAGCAACAAATCGGACGATGTACCCATAACCACGTCGTCTATCAAAGACATGCTCATCAAAAATCTGTTAACTTAATGAATTTGTTTTCCAACATAATAACTTCCTTAAGTATTGCACAGCATAATGCTCAAAGTTTAAATCATAAAAAACCTTTACTAATTAATTTTCTACGAAATCAAAATACAGATATTTGTCTAATAAATGAAACTTGGTTAAAAGACCAACAGACATTGATGTATTAAAAAGAGGAAGATACGGGACTGCTCACAGCGCTTGGTCCTACTAATCTAAGTGAATGCCCGTAGCGGGTACTCAGTCGCGCACGGCACATTTTTGATCACACAGCTCATTAATTTTAGTGTTTTTATGTTTTTTTTGCAATAAATACGCATCAAAATGACTTATTGTGTAGCTAAACAGTGTTTAAATAATACCAGGAAGAACAATAAGTCACACGGGATCACTTACCACTCGTAAGTACAGTTAAAAAGGTTAATTTGTTGAAAATTACAATAATATTTAATGTTTGCTTCGCCATATTTGTGAGAGCGAGATAGATATTACAAACATGCGTGAGAGACACGATACGCACATATTGAAATGTCATTTCATTTATAATAGTAAACATTCGGCCAACATTCGTGGGCTAACGCGATATCGCTCGCACTACAGCGGCGTCTCCTATCTCTGTCCTTGTCTATCGGTAACTGTAGGGTTGGGACTGGTGATCACACTGAACACAGATGTTTGAGTTTCGGCACATGTAGTCGTGCGCCGAGCCCAGGTTTTCTGATTGCGATATTAATGCGTAACGTATCTTCCTCTTTTTAATACATCAATGCCAACAGAGTTTTAAAATACCTGAGTATAACTTCCACCACAAAAATTCAGCTAACAGTCATAATGGAGTAGCCATCTTATTAAAGCCATATTTAAAGTATAAGGTTTTAGACACCCGTTTCTATGAAGATATTCAGACTATTGCAATTTCTGTATTTACAGAAATAGGTGACATAACAGTTTTATGTGTATATTGTCCACCTAAATCTAGGCATATAAAGTGATCAAAATTACCCTTCATACTTAAAGAGTGCGGCTGCTGCACAATGTGTTAATGATGGTGCAGCGAGCGCCAAAAGTAAGGTCAAGGTTAAAGTTCATTGTAGAATTACTCTTAAAACAACTCGAAATGACATATTTTTTTGTCTATTTTACCGAAAAATGTCTTAAAATTAAAACTGATGTACTATGTATAGAAACCAGAGCATTATTATATAAAAAAATCATTTTACCCATAAATATTATTTTCAATAAAAGACGTGAAAGTTTTGTTATTTTTCTTCCACAGTATCATCTTAAAATAACACCACCTAACGGCATTCGTTACGACATTTATTGCTAGAGCACTAACTAGTCCATAGTAGTATTATACATAGATGGCGCTGGCGGCAGTGCTAATTAAACTTGAAACTTAACCCCCACATTTTAAGGTACGGAATATCTTCTGTGTAGACTGTGTACGAATATTTTGTACCATACCTAATCCTCGACGCTTTGGATTAGATACGGACATGTATCGAAAAATACCTAATCCAATATTTATGCCTCACGTCTAAATTTGACGTTGAATGATGAATGTATGTTGGTTGTATTGTATTTGTCGCCGCGTAGGCGTGAATTTGCTGATTTATTATCCTAACTAATCGTTTTAAGTGTCTATGTCTATTTAAGTTGGGTTTTGAGTTCAGCGCCATCTATTGGCTCACTGTGGAATCAGTATTGATTCATAATTCATATGCTAATTTCAATGTTTAATTAATACGAGATGTTTAAATTAAACAGGAACACTTATTGTAGGACTTTTGGATTTGTTCTCATTTTAACTATTGCACATTTGACGAAGTAAATGTGTTTCATTATGTTATTCTTATTAAGTTGTCAAACAATGGCGGATGTTATAATTTCTGTGACCAATAACCAGATTTAATAATTTAATACGAGAACTAAACAAATTTGAGTAAATGATTAAATACTAAGAAGTCATAAGACTATTTTACACAGCTATGTAATAATGAGAAACTTTCTAATTAGTAAGATTGTTAGATCACCGGAAACTTGAATAGTTTTGTTATTAGATGACTATTTCAATAATAAACTACAAACCACTTTGTATTTGTGAGTATTGAGGTTGTTTAATGTTAAAATAATTAACTGATCAGCATTTTAGTATTGTTTGCTAACTTTACTCAACTATCCAAGTAATTAGTGTCTAAACAAAAACAATATGGAAGTTCCGCCCACTTAGAACGCGCGTCGCGCGGACTATGTGTGAAAAATAAGAACTGATTAATAAATGTAATCGAATAGATGTTTGAAAACCTAATTAATTGTCATAAAGTGATTGTGTAATCTATAAAAACATTTAAAAAGAGTGTCCTGGAGTTTCTTGCTAGATCTCCTCCAGCGATCGACAAGGGCTTAGCGATCTAGCAAGCCACGCGATGTGGTTTTAGCTTCAAGTTCATTTGAAAACTCAAAGTGCCTGTAACTAAATCAAATAAACACTCTTGAGTTTCAATCCAGTGTTGTGTGTTATTGAAGTAACCCGCTCCAGTCAAGAATAAAGGAATTGCCTCTAGACATTGGAATTAAAGATGGCGATTCTACGATTCATAGGTACTTCGACGTGACATCAGAATTGGGCTCAGCTCCCACTATCGCCTTCTGCCCATGCTATGAAAGCCATCCGAAGAATTTTGTACAACATCGCCAGCGCCGAGGGTATGGCAAAAGATTTTCCTATGATAATTTCCAAGAGTAAGCGATGCCCAGACATAGGCGAAAATAACTGGAATATTTTTACGTGAACGATCTGAACTCTATTGAAACGACAGAAGAAGCTACTGACTAGTGGCATGGATGCTGTCCTACACCATTGTGGCCAAAACTTTATACAGCACAGAATGACCGAAGCAGCTAAGCGAACAACTTGATCTGTCCATTGATAGATTCCATCATGGTTGAGGGGAGTATTCTGTTTTTTTTTATTTATGTAACTTAACATTCTTAATTATTTTCATCATACAAGGCAAGGTCAGTGACCTTTTGTGTGACAATTTTAATCAATCTGCCTAGTCTTTTCCCAACCAAGTCCGGGACAGCTTCCATTCTAACTGGATTCAGCTGAGTACCAGTGCTTTACATGGAGCAACCAAAACCCAGTAACTGGGTAACACAATACCCCTTACTGACTGAGTGGTCCCTGCTGTTGTTTGTGTGGCAATTTGTGGAATTAAAATGAATGAAACGGCTTAAATTACTCCATAAAATAAGACAGCTGACTAGGAACTCAATGTTATTGTTTAAATATGGTTCTTTTGTCTTAAGAATTGCAATGGCTCAGTTATTTGAGAAATTTTATTTTATTTGAGGAGTATGTAAGGATCGTAGCAAGTGGCAATCTGTGGTTGCTGCCTATCCCCATGGGGACAAGGTGTGAGTGTATGAATGTTAAACAATTCAAAGTACCTACGTTGAGTTTTGTACCGGACAAAAAGTAACAACTTATTTTTATAGCATTCATTACATTTAGGTAGCTAAAACAAAAGTTTAGTTAGGTAAATAAGTTAAGTAAGTTACAGAATGTATGTGCAACAGAAGTAGTAAACATTTGGCAGAAAGTGCCATGACATATTCATGTTGACGCACTAATTGGCATTTTTGCAATTTATTGTTTTTACCCGACTACCAAACGGGGTTTATTATTGAATAATGTGGAACCCGTTGCATGTCATACTTTTTTTAAAGTAAAGTAAGATAAGAAAATGTATTAACACATTCCTTAAACATGAAAAGCACAACAAATAAAAATAAAATTATAGTGTGCTCAAGAAAATACTTACAACGATTTGCATTTAAGTAGCTGGGGTGAGAATAATTGTTTGGTTACAAGACTAAACAATATTTAAAATATTATCTAGAGGTTTTTGTAGAGTGAGTATGCATCTAATATAAATGTATTTGTATGAATGGGTGAAAGGGTTGTGATACACCTGGGTGAGTCATTACAAACTTTATAATCAGGGTAAGTATCAGCAGAGCTTCAGTTCATGCATAATCATAATATAATAATAAATAGTCATAAGCTGATAGCCACCTGGTAACTTTTAATTTACAAGTAGGTACGCTTAGTATGTGTGAGTAACCTATTATGTATGGACCTTGTGATTTTTGGTAAATTAATGGTCCTGTGTATGTAAGACATATTTGAGTGAATCTAATGTGATTACTGTGTTCCATCTTATCTGTCTACATGATCTGGTAGATTTGTTTTGGCTATGGGGTTCTTGACAGTGATAGCGCTATAAGTTAAATCTAATTAAAAAATTGTCTGACCCTACATTCTTGGTTCAGACTGTCAGTTGGATACTGATGGGGCCTTTTATAAGCTCTAAGATTTATGCTTGTTCAAGTTAAGTTTGTTATAATAAAGTTTATTTAATCATTCAATATTTGAGAACCTTCCTAATGAATTAAATCTCACAATGGGTTTAGTTGAATTTTACTTGTTATGGTACATGGGTGTAAATAGATTAGTAATTTCTGACAGATTTCAAAGCTTGTTATTGGATGCACTTGCACAGAATAAAAACAATCAAAAGACAGGTTTGTTTTTTGATAATTTGTCACTTTTAGCATTCAATAACTTTCTTTTCTTTTTGCAACTTTTTACCTAGCTTGTATTCAAACTTGTTCACACATAAATGTTTTGTAATGAAATAGGTTTGTAATAGGTGTGTAAATAGGTTGTTGCGTGTGTGGTATGCAAACATGCATCATTAAAAGTAGTTTTCAACATGTTTTAACATTAATCTTTAGCTAGTGCAAACACCGTCATAAGTAATGCAGCAATCTTCATAGTTATTCATTTCAGTGTCATCAGATTCTAGTTAACTTTGAATTACTCACTTACTATTTCAAAACAATAACATAATTTAATTGTTATCAGTACTAACTCCTACTTATTTAAATATTAATAGGATCATCTTTTCTTTTATTATTATTTATCTGTATACCTTCTCACATTCCAGATTCCTGTGTCATATCAAAAATCAAAATGGTTACCTACATAGTCAAGTATTATCAAGGATGTGGAAACAAAACTAAAAATACCAGGTTTGCAAGTGACCGTGTCGCCGGGTCAGGACCTTAGAAGCTACCAACATACATACAAGCCACCAAATAGAGGTCAGCTGAAAAATGACTTCCAGCCCAACATAACTAAAGTAAAAGGTGAGAAGTTTTCAAACTATCTTCTACTCACCTCGCTAACTGATACGGTGTTGTTGTATCAGAAGGCTCAACACAATAGCCATGTCGAATAACTACATGACGCTTGTGCATGATACTACCATGCAACAAAGTACTTTTAAATTATTATTCCTGGGTTCAATTCCTAGGTTGGGCAAAATTTGTTTATGGGGTTTTTCCAATAGGGATTCCTCTGTAGCAGCCCAGAGTTTTGAAATTGGTGAACCCCCATGCTTCAAAAAGCATGTTGAGCCATTGGCCTTGTGCACCATAGTACCTCCTTATGCAGATGGCTCAACAGTCAGGAGGACTACTGTTATTATTATGTTTTTGTAACTCGTTTCAGTTTATGCTATTCTATTGTCATATTTAGTCAATTATAAAAATGAATAATAAAACAAGCTCTAATTATTGAGATGTCCAATAACCTATAGCTCTGGAGGCACTTAATAAAATAATAGGTTATATCAACACCAAACTATCAGCATCCATGGAGATGGATTTGAGGTAATAATGAGAACACAATAAACTATCTTATTATGCTGTGGAAGCAACTAAGATTGATAACACAACAAACTATCCTATTGGTATGCTGTGGAATCAAGTAATAATGATAACACAACTATCTTGTTGGTATGCTGTGGAAGCAACTAATAATGATAACACAATAAACTATACTGTTGGTATGCTGTGGAAGCAACTAATAATGATAACACAATAAGCTGTCTGTTAGTAATCCGTGGAGGAAACTAATAGTGATAATACAACACACAATCTATTGGTTTGCTGTGGAAGCAACTAATAAAGATTTAATATCCATTGGTTAGGCGTGGAGGCCGCTAATGAACAATCTCTCATGTTATCCTGCTGGGTCCACGGTGTACAAGACCACCCAGAGCCTGGTTCCTTATATCCTGTCAAATCAAAGACTTCGTGCCTGTCACGGAGCAATGATCCTAAACTCCTTAACCTTTAATCCTGTCAAATCAAAGACTTTGTGTCTATCACAGAGCGGTGTTCCTGATCCTATCCTTAAATCCTGTCAAATCAAAGACTTTGTGTCTATCACAGAGCATTACCGTCCCGTGAGAATGAAACTAAACAAAAAACAGCTGATCACAATACTCCTACACTACCTACACTATACTTACCAAATACAAGGCTGCTATGTAAGCCTTCTTATAAGTAGGTATGTGCTCATTAATGCATCAAATATTTTCATTTGAGATAAACTTAATAGTTACCTAATTTCATAAGTATTCAGTGATAAATTGATAACTTAAACTGACTATTACCTATTACAAATCAATGAATATTGTAAGATAATACAAACAATAACATTCTGCAAACAAGATTCAAATTGGACTAAATAAGCTAGCAACTGATTATTCCATGTCAAAAATCTGAAATAGAAATTGTATGCCTTCATTGACATGACATGTAGCAGTTAGTTGTTTCCTAACAACATTGGTCTTTACCATATAGCAAGTAGAATACCTAAAGCATATAGCTGTGGGTGTAAAAATACATTTAATATTTCCAAAATAAGGCATACTCAGCTTAGATTTATTACAAGCTGTCAATGATAAATAAAATCAGTTGTTATCAGATTCTAAACTTAATTAATACTGTAGGATGATAAACAACAATAATCTGCCGACAAATATTTCTCCGCTATTACAGATAACAACCAAGAAACACAGAGACTGAGGACACCGGAAGGCCCAGAGCACGAGCCTCCGATCACAATGGCCGTGTCGCCGCGTAGGCGTGAATTTGCTGATTTATTATCCTAACTAATCGTTTTAAGTGTCTATGTCTATTTAAGTTGGGTTTTGAGTTCAGCGCCATCTATTGGCTCACTGTGGAATCAGTATTGATTCATAATTCATATGCTAATTTCAATGTTTAATTAATACGAGATGTTTAAATTAAACAGGAACACTTATTGTAGGACTTTTGGATTTGTTCTCATTTTAACTATTGCACATTTGACGAAGTAAATGTGTTTCATTATGTTATTCTTATTAAGTTGTCAAACAATGGCGGATGTTATAATTTCTGTGACCAATAACCAGATTTAATAATTTAATACGAGAACTAAACAAATTTGAGTAAATGATTAAATACTAAGAAGTCATAAGACTATTTTACACAGCTATGTAATAATGAGAAACTTTCTAATTAGTAAGATTGTTAGATCACCGGAAACTTGAATAGTTTTGTTATTAGATGACTATTTCAATAATAAACTACAAACCACTTTGTATTTGTGAGTATTGAGGTTGTTTAATGTTAAAATAATTAACTGATCAGCATTTTAGTATTGTTTGCTAACTTTACTCAACTATCCAAGTAATTAGTGTCTAAACAAAAACAATATGGAAGTTCCGCCCACTTAGAACGCGCGTCGCGCGGACTATGTGTGAAAAATAAGAACTGATTAATAAATGTAATCGAATAGATGTTTGAAAACCTAATTAATTGTCATAAAGTGATTGTGTAATCTATAAAAACATTTAAAAAGAGTGTCCTGGAGTTTCTTGCTAGATCTCCTCCAGCGATCGACAAGGGCTTAGCGATCTAGCAAGCCACGCGATGTGGTTTTAGCTTCAAGTTCATTTGAAAACTCAAAGTGCCTGTAACTAAATCAAATAAACACTCTTGAGTTTCAATCCAGTGTTGTGTGTTATTGAAGTAACCCGCTCCAGTCAAGAATAAAGGAATTGCCTCTAGACATTGGAATTAAAGATGGCGATTCTACGATTCATAGGTACTTCGACGTGACATATTTTATATTTCTAACCTCATGTAGATGTAAAGAGCTTCACTTTTAATGAGTGGATCTTGAAAATAGCCAAGGATTATTTCTTCTATGTCTTCTGATGTTGTTTTGCTGATGTTTGTAGCACTACAGTTCCCAAAGTGTAACTAAAACTATTTTTTATTATGTGTTTTATTGACGACGAACGGCACAGACCTGTTGACACTTCGACGACCCGAAACGGACATCATCACAGAGTCATAAGATTACAAATATTCAATTGTATGTAATAGTTGAATTATAAATAAATTATTATCATTTTTATTGGTGGCTAAGTTGTAAAGATATAGGCAAATTTAGATTTTCGCGAAACTTTTAAGAACTAAAATTAACCTTAATTTTCAAATATTTATTTTTGGATTTTTTCCTTTATTTTTGCTGTAAGACCTTACTTTTTGCCAAATTTCGTGATTCTAGGTCAACAGGAACTACCATATAGGTTTTCGACCCAATATCTAGTGCTAACCGGAAGTCCGGTTGACCTAGAATTGTCAATTTTGGTCAAAAGCAAGATTTTACAACACAAGTAAAGGGAAAAATCCGAAAAAAATGTTGAAAATTAAGGTAAATTTTTATATTTACAAGTTATCGCGAAAACCTAAATTTGCTTATATCTTTTTATCGTCTTGACTAAGGTTGATTTTATACACCTAATAGGGACTATAGACCTCAATATCTGGTATAAATTCAGGTCCACTCGTTCCTGAGAAAATTGGTGGTGACACACAGACTAATATATAATAGATTGACGGATAGACGGACAAAGACAAACAGACAGACGGAAAAGAAAGTGACCTTGTAAGGGTTCCTTTTTTGACCTTTTGAGGTACGGAGCCCTAAAAATGATACCTTGAATGGAATAAAGGAAACTATTTATCACCCTTTCGTCTGTTGGATTAATTTTCTGCTCTGAATTGCGCCTTAGAATGCGTAAGAAGTCTACAGCTAGATATGGTCTATATTTTGTCCATAACGTCAAAGGATCTGAAGCATTACAGAACACCAACATAACTGCCGCAAGCGTGAAAATGAAAATGCATACTCTACACCTACAACTGTTTTGAGAAAGGCGAAAGAAGTGAGCACTCAAACAGTATGCAGCAACATTGTATTCTGAGAGTGTTGACTGACGGAGTCAACCAGAGCATTTCGTTCAAAAAGCTGATGTTACTTAAAAAGCAATAAGAAAACAGGCGTGTTGATGTTAGACAAGCAAAAATAAAACACTCATTCTTGCCTTAATATAAATTTATTGATACCTTATAAAGAAAAAACATGCAACAAAAAAGCTGCATTAGAGCACAACATAGCAACAAGCTTCCAGATACAGTACACGTACAGAGAGATGAAGACTATGTTGGCGTAGAACAGCCACTTCCGTTTCCTGTAGCCTATGTCACTGCAGGTCAGATCGTCCTTAATGATGAACCTGGAAAATATAAGTCAGTAAGTTAGCGTTACGGATATATTCAGAATAGCTCGTGGCTGTACAACAGCCTCAGGTTAAGGTTATAAGAATAGGATGGATTCATTCGCTGATGCTAACGCGTATTGTCGAAGGACACCAGTATGGATGTTTGCGAAATAGGATTGAAAAGGGAGGATCCTCCGACCGGCAGCCTAATTGTGTAAGTAAATTCGGCAACGGAAACAATCTGCTTCTTTCCCAAAAACACACACGTACACAAAAAAGTTGAATAAAGATTCAACTTATTTGTGTATGTGTGTGTTTTTGGGAAAGAAACAGATTGTTTCGTTTGCCGAATTTACTTACACAATTAGGCTGCGGGTGTAGTGTCTGGTCCGGGCAACTGCGCGACGGTTGTTGACAGACTGTTGTATATGTTAAAATCGAGTCGAATTCTTAGCTTGCACGATGCAGGATTTTGTTAGTTCATATGTGGCGTCATATTGTTCGCTACAACAGCTTGCAACCCAGAGCAGATTGGATAATGGCAATTTTCCGACTTCAGTGCTTTCTTGGATACTAAACCTTAAAGAATTAAGAAAAATAAAAGCAAATTGATGATGGACCAAATCACCTTCTGCAGCCAACGCAAGAGGACTTTATGAGCTCCCTGAGCGGGATCTGACTGATGTCACAGTTGTATATAGCCCGATCGGCGGGTGAGAGGCGCGAGATCATGCCGCGCAGGTTGTCATCACAGAAGTACCAATAGTTCGACAGGAAGTAGCGGTACACCATCGTCAGCTTGTACACTTTGCCATAGATCTTTGCGAGCCTGGAAAATAATGATAATGTTACAAGAGAAGGTAGCGCTATCTATTGGTAAGAGGAAGGAAACTAGAAGTAGCTACTAGCGCCATCTCGTATCGAATAACAGAAATTTTCTTCACGAAAGTTCGTATCGACAGTCTGTCTCAGCCGAACATTCTGGTACCCGTCACGTCGAGAACGTTCTTGAAATTCTTCTTGAATGTCTTTCTCAGGGGAACTTTATGGACTGTCCCAGAAACGTTAGACATCCATACTAATACACTTATACTAATATACTAATAATATTATAAATCCGAAAGTAACTCTGTCTGTCTGTCTGTTACCTTTTCACGCATAAACCGCTGAACCGATTTAGATGAAAGTTGGTATGGAGATAGTTTGAGACCCGGGCAAGGACATAGACCACTTTATTTGCATAAAACATGAAGGGGAGAAATGGAGGGGTGTTAATTTTGTATGTAACTTCTTATCATGCAACTTCTTCTTATTATGAACCGATTTAGATGAAACAAACTTTTTAGATGGATATACTTTGAGGCCCTGAGAAGGATATAGCTACTTCTTTTTGCATAAAATACGAAGGTGGAGAAATGGGAGGATGGTTATTTTTGTATGTAACTTATTATCATGCAAATTCTTCTCATTATGAACCGATTTAAATGAAATTTGGTATAGAGATAGTTTTAGACCATCAGAAGGACATATGCTACTTCTTTTTGCATACAACATGAAGGAGGAGAAATAGGGGATAGGGCGTTAGTTTTGTATGAAACATATTAATAGTGCTTAAACCGATGAACCTATTTAGATGGAATTTGGTATGAGAAAAGGGGGAAAAAAGGGGGTACCGTGTACCGTATGGTGACGGACGTAAAGAATTTCACCATCCCATATCTTCCCGTGGGTGTCGTAAGAGGCGACTAAGAGAAAAACCAGAGAATGGGCAGCAGCGTTCTCTGTGCACTTTTAGAACAAACTGCGATCGCCAACCCGACTGACAAGCGTGGCGACTATGGCAAACCCCCCCAAACCATGAAAAGCACAATTAAAAAACGGCCTCGAGTGCCCGGCAGCCCGTCTACCCTCGACTACGGTAGCGGTCGAGGCGATGGCGTGGCAAGGGGTGCAAAGAATCCCCGGAGTGGACCCGGCTACCCCAATAAACACCGACGACTGGACCTGGCAACATACAACACGCGAACACTCCGGACCGACGAGAAGATAGCCGAACTCGAGGAAGAATTGAGCAGGTTACGATGGCGTATTATAGGGTTATCTGAAGTCCGAAGAGAGGGGGAGGACACGATAATCCTCAAATCCGGTAACCTGCTCTATTTCCGAGAGGGTGACCGGCAGTCCCAGGGTGGTGTCGGGTTTATCGTCCACAAGTCCCTTGTGAACAACGTGGTGAAGATCGAGAGTGTGTCGACCAGGGTGGCGTACCTTATACTCAGAATATCCTCAAGATATTCGCTGAAGGTCATACAGGTTTACGCCCCAACGTCGGCACACCCCGACGACGAGGTAGAGACCATGTATGAGGATATCTCTAAAGCCATGCATTCAAAACTCACTTCACCGTTGTCATGGGGGACTTCAACGCGAAACTGGGCAAACGAGACGAGGATGAGCTGCAAGTGGGGCAATTTGGAGTTGGACGTCGGAACCACCGGGGTCACCTACTGGCCAGTTTTATGGAGAAGGAGGGCCTCTATATGATGAACTCCTTCTTCAGAAAGCGTGGGCACAGGAAGTGGACCTGGAAAAGCCCCGATGGTGCAACTAAAAACGAGATCGACTTCATCATGTCAACCAAGAAGCAAATGTTCAATGATGTCTCAGTGATCAATTCGGTGAAAACCGGGAGCGATCACCGCATGGTAAGAGGCACATTGAACATTAATATTAAGCTTGAATGGTCTCGACTGATGAAGTCCACGCTCCGTCCAGCACAAATCCAGGTTCAAAACCCCGAGAGCTTTCAGCTCGAACTCCAGAATCGTTTCGAGTGCCTAGGGAGCTCCGTGGACGAATACAGCGATGGGTTCGTGGAAGCTGTCCATACGGTCGGGTCTAAGTTTTTCAAGACCCGCCGTACATATAGAAATAAAAAGCTCTCTGATCCTACTCTCAAGCTAATGAAGGAGAGACGTGAGATGATCCTGCAGTCTTCAGACGATGCGGTGAAATACCGGCAGCTAAATAGACGGATCTCAAAGTCCTTGAAAACCGACATCCGCCGCTTTAATACCGAAAGCATTAAAGATGCTATCGAGCGGAATATGGGCTCCAAGGTCTTTGCAAGAGATCTGTCTATTGGGCAGAGCCAGCTCACAAAACTGAAGACCGATAATAGAAGGATTGTATACGCCAAACCGGAGCTTCTGAGGGAGATCGAGAGTTACTATGGGCAGTTGTAAACGTCAACCAGTAAACCCGTTGCGAATCTAGCAAATGACCCAAGAGCTAGATTGACCCGACACTATACCGAAGATATCCCGGACGTCAGCCTGTACGAGATTAGGATGGTTTTGAAACAGCTTAAAAACAACAAGGCGCCGGGTGACGATGGAATCACGGCTGAACTCCTGAAGGCGGGTGGAAAACCGGTCCTTAAGGCCCTTCAGAAGCTGTTTGATTCCGTCATACTCGAGGGCAAAACGCCACAGGCATGGTGCAGGGGTGTGGTGGTCCTCTTCTTCAAAAAGGCTGACAATGCCCGGCTGAAGAACTATAGGCCCATCTCACTTCTTAGCCATGTCTACATGTTGTTTTCAAGAGTCATCACGAATCGTCTCGCGCGCAGGTTTGACGATTTCCAGCCTCCCGGACAAGCCAGATTCCGAAAAGGCTTTATCACCGTAGACCACATACATACGCTGCGGCAGGTTATACAGAAGACCGAAGAGTATAACCTGCCTCTCTGCTTAGCGTTTGTGGACTACGAGAAAGCCTTCGATTCGATCGAGACTTGGGCTGTACTGCAGTCTCTTCAACGGTGCCAGATCGACTATCGGTACATTGAGGTGTTGAAGTGTTTGTACAGAAACGCCACCATGTCAGTCCGTCTTCAGGATCAGGCCTCGGAACCAATATTTCTCCAGCGTGGCGTGAGACAGGGAGATGTCATTTCTCCGAAACTGTTCACTGCTGCGCTGGAGGATGTATTCAAGGTTCTGGACGGGAGGGGCCTAGGCATCAATGTTAATGGCGAGTACATCACTCACTTTCGGTTTGTCGACGACATAGTGGTCATGGCTGAGACCATGGAGAGCCTCAATACAATGCTCGATGACCTCAGTAGAGCTTCCGAAAGAGTGGGTCTGAAAATGAACATGGACAAAACCAAGGTGATGTTGAATGCCCATGTTACACCCACTCCTATCAAGGTTGGAGACTCTACACTCGAAGTTGAGGACGACTATGTCTACCTGGTAAAAACGATCCAGTTGGGTAGGGCCAACTTCGAGAGAGAGATCAACCGTCAAATCCGACTCGGCTGGGCAGCGTTCGGGAAGTTGCGCGGTGTCTTCTCGTCCAACTTACCACATTGTCTCAAGACAAAAGTCTATGACCAGTGTGTGTTGCCAGTGATGGCATATGGCTCTGAGACGTGGTCGATTACAATCGGCCTCATCAGAAAGCTTACAGTCACTCAAAGGGCAATGGAGAGGGCTATGCTCGGCGTTTCCTTGCGTGATCGAATCAGAAATGTAGAGATCCGTAAGAGAACCAATGTTACCGACATAGCTCGAAGAATTGCCAAACTTAAGTGGCAGTGGGCAGGGCACATTGCTCGCAGAACGGATGGCCGATGGGGCAGAAAGGTTCTGGAGTGGCGACCGCGAACCGGAAGACGTTGCGTTGGAAGGCCTCCCACCAGGTGGACCGATGACCTGGTGAAGGTTGCGGGGATCTGCTGGTTGCGAGACGCACGGGACCGGTCAATGTGGCGACGCTTGGGGGAGGCCTATGTCCAGCAGTGGACGTCTTTCGGCTGATATGATGAAAGGGGGAAAGCGTGTTCATACGTCGGATCCCAATATTCCCCACTGACATATCATTTAAATTCAAAAGGCTCCAATTTCCAATCAAACTAAGTTATGCTATTACTATTAACAAAGCTCAAAGGTAGCAGGGGTGCATTTGCCATGCTTTACCCACGGTCAGCTACATGTAGCTGCTGATGTTCGCATGTGTCCAGGGCCCAGAATGTATATGTATTAGCACCAAATGAAAGGACATTCAGCATAGTATATAGTAGCGTCCTAAAATGTTGTACCATGATTAACGGCATAATTAAGGAATGTCAATTAACTGTAGATAAAATTTATGATAGAGAAAAGCAATTGAGCAAACAATTCGCAGCAAAGTAGAACCTATATGACTCTTTAGTTTATTTATTTCCTTTTGTAACTATTTAACCTATACATGTATTGACCAAGGTCTTCAATTAAATAAGTTTATTTTTTAACGTTAATACTTCCTGTACCTATACAGGCTGAGTTTTCCAAGTGGGCGTGGATGGCCAAATCATCACTATGAAGAATAGCACAAAACAATCAAATCACGGGGCCAATTTTGATTAAAACTATAATTGCAACATTGAATTTTTCTCACCCTGTATGTCGACAACCAGAATTGATTGACAAAACCTATATTAACGCGGGCGAAAAAGCGGGTAGCAGCTAGTGCGATATAAAAGGATTACGGATTCGTCGTGGGATAGTTTCAATTTGGAAGCGGATTCTGTCCGCCCACCAAGTGACTCTAGGAAAGACGGTGACAAAGTGATCACGGGCTGCCGTGCACAGCGAGGCTCAGGGGAGACTCCTTTACAGTCTCCCCAGGTATTTGCCTTAACCGGCGTTGCACAGAGAGGGTTCTGGGGTGATCCTTTAAGAGGTCACGGGACTCCAAATAACTTTCATTTCAGAAGTCGGTGTCTTTCGTACCTCATGTTTTTATCGTTTTGCATTTATTTTGTTTTATTTTTGAAATCGGTTAATTTTTTTGTGAAAACCTGTGTTTATTTTTTGTGTTGGTTCACCATCACTACAAATTAAGCAAGTTCCATAGTAACGTACCAAAAGGATTGACAAAAATACCCATAATAACTCAATTTACACATTCGTGTTGTTCGTCTCTATGACCTAAGTTGAAAGATCCAATGAAAAAGAATGATGAAAATCGGTACAGCCAAACGCGTGAAAATTGCGGCCATACATTTACATACATACTAACATACAGGTCAAACTAAGAAACTCTTTTTGATGTCGGGTTAAAAAATCTTCTGAACAAAATGTTGTAAAAAGGAGCTGATTTTGGTAGCTTTTCATTTCTTTGCTTTCCAATATTTTTTAAAACGAAATACACTATTTATCTTGAGTAGATAAATAGTGTATTTGTAGAGCTCTAAACAACTCGATGGGGTAGGTCAAAATTTTTTTTCGTCCTTGTCTTGTGTAGGAGCCCCCGTAAAACATTTAAAAATATTTTTTGACAATTTGTATGGCTTTGGGCACAAAATAGAAAGTATACAGAAGGGCCACTCCCGTCGTTACGAAAATTGGCAGCTTAACTTGACACATTCACTAGGTTTGCTACTATATTGATTCCGAATTTAAAAAAGAAGTTTATTTACATATACAATATTCGCGAGTTGGCTGACCAAAACCAGATGTACCCTCCAACTGCACAGCATGATTTTCTTCTTTTTTACGTCTTCTTAGTTCGCTTATTAAGCAGTCGGATTTTTTATTTTAAATTAACTTTTTTTATTTACAACTTTTTAGTAATTTTTTTTAGAATTAGGTACATTTAAACATATAAGTGTTATATTTTTTTGAAATATCCTCTTAAAACCCTTTATTTTGACGCTGCACACGATGGGTTTAGAAGATTTCCCCCCCCCACAAAATGGCGCCCAAAATCCGCCGTTTTTTTTATTAAAAATTTATTATAGCCAGTGACACTTGTAGGGTTAAGACCAATTGATTGACGTAAGAATCAACAAAATCGGTAAACGCGTTTGGTCTCTAGAACGCCATATATGAACAAACATACATACATAGACTAATAAACACATTACCCTCCTACGGCAGTCGGGTAAAAAAGAGTAGGTTGTAAAAGTTACAAATATAAATACATCGATTCGTCTAAACCAGGGGTGGCCGACTTGATAAGATACAAGATCTACTGTTTACTGACGAAATCCTGTGCGATCTATCAATTACATACTTCTTGATATCTTAAATGATAGCAGCATAGTTAATTACATAATTATATAGTATTTTTATTTTATTATGAGGGAAAACTTAAAATTATTATTAGTAACTAGGTTCCTACTTATTTATATTAGTGTGAGCATTGCATCCGAGCATCTTCCGCAAGATTAGCAAAATCAGGTTTGTAGTTGGAAATTGCCAACTTTAAAGAATCCAATGTATGAGCGTCTGTCAAGCGACACTAGTGTTTATTTTTTGTTTGTAGAAGGAAAATGCTGACTCACATAAATATGTTAAACCAAAACACGAATGCAGTTATTCAACACATTTCTTCAAATTTGGATATTTCTCGTTGGATACCAATGCCCAGAAATCTAAACCTGAGGATGACCTTGCTTTTAGAAATATGTCGCAGCGCAGAGTAATAATTTCGTTTTCAAATAACATATGGTCCATTTGAAATGTATCTGCAAATTTTGTAGCCATTTCATAGATATCACTATGATCCATAGAATTATTTAACGGATAACTGATTGATTCTACCATTTTCTCAATTCTCTCTCGTAGATAAATAACATGACGGGGCTGCGATTGAAAACTGATACAAGATTATGCGTGCAGCAGTTGGTGATTACGTTGGGCAGTCTGTACTACGTATTTAAATTTTTGCCTTGCCACGATCAACTGGACTAATAGTCGCGATCGACCGGTGGCCATCCCTGGTCTAAACATACATCATTTCATGCTTACTTGCCTTAGAGGCTAGACAGAGCATCAAATATCCATTAAAGATCACGACTCCACTTACGACAAAGATTGTATGGTAACAAGACTTAACAATGGTGTAATAATGGTCCCACCAAAAACATAAAAATGTAAAAAAACACCAAAAAAATAAAAGTGTTTCTTTTATAAAATCAAATAGCCCGACTGCTTAAGAGGCGAACTAAAAAGATGTACTTAAACAAGAAGAAAATTATGCTGTGTAGTCGGAGAAAACATATTGTAAGCTAGATAAATTATATCATATTATTATGACAAGTTTATGTATATGATAGTATATGTATAGTCTATGGACCTAAAATATTTTATTATTTTCTTAAATATTGAATTTCTAACTTGTCATCTTGAAAATTTTAATGACCTTTATAACTTAAAATTAATGAAAGAACGAATTAAAGTATATTCGGTCTGTAACAATTAATAAAGGTAACCCAGCCATTGCAACCTCGTTACAGTACTTTATTTAAGAATCACGTGGCAAACGCTCGCACAGAGCACTCGTGACAGCCGCGACTGAGCTCGGTCCAATATTGCCCAATAATCCCTGTAAAATCACTATGTCAATGTGTGTGTGCAAAATGAAGCTTTGTTCGTAGTGGCCTCTCTGTCTGCAGCGCGCCACTGCTTACGTACTTTGTGCTTTGGGTCAAAAAGATACTTATACTGTGAAATTTTGAAGATTGTATGTCTAACCGTTTGGCTGTAAAACCCGTATGACAGACGACGGACAGATAGATGGACACGTGAGTGACAGCAATTGGGCGCCATTTGGACCCTATGGGTACGGAACCCTAACAAAAGCACACGTGCACGTATGGTACACCCATATTTCAACACATTTAGTCCCATGTCACAGAGAGCGAGCTTGTACTCACAAGATGTATGTCGTGGGTTCGAACGGAGGCAGCCGCTTTACTTCGCGTTAATTATTTCATCAACACTACATTTAAAAAATAAAACGTCTTTTTTACGAAAAAATACTACCGACTTCCAAATGAAAACACTACAAAGTGAAAAATTACTTTCTTTTTGGAAGTCGGTCTCTTTGGTAGGTACCATTTTTTTTCGTTATGGACACCGACTTCCAAAAAGAAAGATATATGTTACTTTGTGGTTTTTTAAATGGAAGACGGTAGTTTTTTTTTTTGCAAAAAGCTTTTTTATTTTTCTCTTTTCAGTTGTACCTACCTAAAATAGGCAAGTTGTGTAGTAAGGTACCTTAACGCCAGAATAGATTACCCGAATTACATGAAACTTGAACATAACCAGTGAAATGAGAGATCTGCGTACCCCTTTAGAGCGTACTGGCGTGATGTTATGTTATGAAATGCTATAAACAATAAACAGGCATGCGATTGCAGCAATCCCGAATGATTTGCCTTTATTTATTGAAAAGTTATGTTGTATAGCGCCGAAGTTCTTCATCACACCTTCACCAAATTGAAATGGGACCAATTTCGAAACATACTCTTTCAAAAAAAAATACATACGCGGTAGCCCCAATTGCCATAAAATCCCGGGCTACTACTTTTTTGAGGCCATTATTACAATAAACGCCTCAAAAATGTATGGAACCATTAAAAAAAACACTCACGACGGCACCCCCTTAGGCCTGACCCCGAGGATAGACAC